>PVJS01002013.1:0-72500 GCA_004027185.1 Glis glis
AGAGAGAGAGAGCTGAGGCTGGCTGCGAACCCGGATCCTCCAGTCTCTGCCTCCCAAAGTACTGGGATTACAAGCGTGCGCCACCACGCCCGGCTTTCTTGTTTCTAATCAATTACTCTCTGTTTCTTTTCCAACCTGCCTTTTGACAAAGTAGTATCGTGATTTTTTTTTTTTTTTTGGCAAGGCAGTAACTGATCTAAGTTTTCGGTGGCTCCCCTGACTTCTGGTGATTCTCCTCCATTCTTTCCTTTAGAAATTATCTCCCAACCTCCGAAGGGAGAGAGATTGGCTGGGATGCCATGCTGCCCGCAGGCCTGCCAATTCAGCCCCTGAACCTTGTAACTCTATTTTAAGTCATTAACGACAAAGCCCCAGCAAGGCCAGCGGAGAGTACGTTTCATCTGAAACAATATAAAAGTGTACAGGGAGAGAAACGCAGGCCCCGTTATTTGCAGGGGTCCTGTTATGTGGTGGTTGTGATGAAAATAGGTTTAGTGACTTTAGCAGCTGGCAATTTATTAGCAAACCTGGTCCTACTAAAAAAAAATATGGAAAATCAGAATTGATGTAGAGTGTTAATCGCAAATCCTTTATATTAGTAAGACTTCTGTATTGTGTTAACTTTTACTATTGCAGGGAGCAGACATCCTTTTGGAGCAGAAGGCTGGGCAAATGAACTTCCTTTGTCAAACACCACCCCAGAGGGATGCAGGCTGCGTCTGCCTGGGCCGTGGGACCTAGAAGGCAAATGGTTTTCCTTTAAGTGATGGGCAAAAGCAAGTGGAGAGTGTCTGGTCCTAACCCTTCGTGTCTCTCACGAGGACCTGTCATTCGGGCTTAAGTGTGGAGTTGTCACTGTGGGTGTAAGTTTGTGGTAGCCCTCTCTCCAGTCACAGCATCTTGGAGAGTTGCTTTGTCCTTTGGTTAAGCTTTGATACGGAGTAATTGAAAACAACACATTGGCCGCTGCCAACCGGAGTGACCAAGGGTGATCACTCTCTCTTTCTACTTTGGATTTAACAACGTGACGGTGGATGAGACGGGAGACATGCTCTAAGTATTCAAAATGAAAAACACCAGAACACAACCGTTATTTTATGAAAGAGGCTGGAAAATGGTTAGTAAAGAAATCACAGATGTGTTTCCCAGACGAGGGGGAGGCGGGGGGAGTGCAGTGTTCTGAAAATAGAATGACAAGCTCAATATAGTCCTAATTTTGCTCAACACATTACCTTTTGGGTTTCCTAAGCTTGGTTTGGGGGGGTTTATTTTTGCCTGCCGGAGTACCACTGTGATGGCGCACGTGCGCACACGCATATGTGATGTGTGTATGTATGCATTTTTACACTCTAGGCAAATATAACAATATTTTATAGAGTATTGACCATAGTTATTTACCTGTAGTCACACTAAATAAAGACATCTAAATGAAACACAGAGATAAGTAAATTCTTTAATTAGAAATTACATTTTTTTTTACCCAAGGAAAGAAACACAAATAAGTGAATATATTTTAATGGCAGACCACTCAAAATGGACATTTTGTTTGTTTAAAAAATTTGCAATAAAAGTTTCTCACTTTTGCCTTACTCGATGGAAGATACAATTTCTTTGAGAGCAGGGATTGTGTGTTGTTGTGCAGGGCTATGCAACAGGTATTCAGTGTATCTGGCTAATGAATTAAGTATATGAATAGTTTATGCATTTTTATAGGTGAGATTTGTCTGTCCTTCCCTTTGCCTACAAAAAATTTCAAAAGAAAATTTAATTTATGATACTATTTCTTTGACTATGCTTTAACCTACTATATATTTTAGTAAATAATTGAAAGAAGAATTACAATTTCACTTAAATGACTATTTTTTCAGTTAGTTTAGTTATGTGGTTAGGTGACATTACTGCTTATAATAGCAAAATAGACACACAACAATATTTATATCCACTAAATATTTGTGGTTGAGCATCATTCTCAGCAAGTGTTACCAAAGGAGAATCTTCTGTGCTCTGCAAGTTCTAGCAGCACTGGAAGAGAGAGGAGAGTACCGTGGCAACAAGAATAGTGTCCCTGGGTCTGCACTTGCCTTTAGAAAAAGAGTGTTATATTATATTTCAAGTCAGTACCAAACTTTTGTAAGAATGTGTGTTTTGATTCATCTGTATTATGAACATATTTTTCGAGGGACTTAAAAAAAGTCTAGCTATTCTACTTCATCTATTACAGATATTTAGTTTATAGCATTATATTAACTGAAGTAAATCTGTCATTGAGTACCCATTAGATGAATTTTGATCTACCTTATGTAGAGAGGAATTGTTTCCTCTTATTTTTAGCCTACAGTTGCATATATAATGCTTACTATATTCCAGGCACTGTTTTAAGCACTTTACAAATCTGAATGCATTTAATTCTCATAACCCTATGTATTTGTATTATCATCCCTACTTTACAGATAAGAAAGTCAGGGTGCAGAGCAGCTGAGTGAATGCCCCATGGCCAAACGGGTGGTAGGTGGAGGAGGTGGATTTTCACCCCATGCTATCTGACACCAGAATCTTTGCTCTACTTTCTCTGGAATAGCATTGTCCAACAGAAGTATAATGTGGGCTGTATGTGATTTTAAAGTTCCTAGTAGCTATACTAAAATAAGTAAAACATAAAATTTAATTTCAATAATATCTTACACATGATGCAACCGTCAAGGGAACATGTAGTACTTGCAAAAACAATATCATTGTGTTTAACAGAAATATGTTTTATACCACTTCCATTTTAAAATTTAAATTAATTAAAATTAAATCAAATAAAAAATTTAATTCTACAGCTGCACTAGCCATATTTTGAGCAGTCAATAGCATGGTGTGTCTAGGGGTGGCTACCATATTAGACAGCATATCTATGGAGGATAAACTTTCCATAGATGTATGTTCCTTGGAAATAACTACAGAGAAGAAAATTAAGGAGAATTAAGCACAGGACATTTTGTTCTCCCTGTTAATCCAGGAGCATTGCCATGGCAGAAGAAAAATAAACAATGACTCTCAGCTTCTAACTGACCAACAGGCTAAACACCATTGGGCCAGCGTGATAATATCCTCTGTTGGGACTTTGTGGTGGGTTTTTCAAGTGCTCAGATGATGGCTTCTCAAGGAGGGGATCCTTGTGCCAATCTGGAGGCAATTTCTCCTTGAGAAAAAACATCAACATCACTAATTACAAATGGAGAGGAGTTTAGATACTAGAATGTTCCACCAACACCAGACATGTACTGTTTTCCCTACAAGTTCTTTAAAAAAATATTTAAATCTTACTGTGGTTTTGGATTTCCTTTTAAAATATAAACACAGCTAATAGCACAAAATGTATTTGGAATGTTCATTCAAAAATGAATGACTAGGTTGAGAGAGAATAGAGGAAAGATCTTTGTATTCTCTTGATCGCTAAAAACCCAAAAGTGAAGAACAACGAATGAATAAAGAAAATGTGGTGTACACACACACACACACACACACACACACACACACACAAATATTATTCCGCCTTAAGAAAGAAGTCCTGCCATTTGCAACAGACATAGATTAACCCGACTGGCCACATGCTAAGTGAAATAAGCCAACATGGAAAGACAAATATTTCATGATCTCACTTATTCATATGTGTAGTCTAGGAAAGTCAAACTCATCGGAGCGCAGAGTAGAATGGTGTTCACCAGCGGCAGGGTGGTGGGGAAGAGGGGAGACATTGGACAAAAGGTACAAAATATCAGTTATGCAGGTTGAAGACATTCTGGAGATTTAATGTATAGATTGATGAACGCAGTTAGTAATACTGCATTGTGAGATCTGCAGAGATGGTGTATGTCTGTCATCCCAGATACATGGGAGATGAGAAGATGGTTCAAGCTCATGAGTTCAAGTCCAGCCTGAGCAACATAGTGAGATCCTGACACTGTCTCAAAAACAACAAAAATAAAACTTTACTGTATACTGAAATTTTGCAAAGAGAGTGGCTCTTAAGTGTTTTCAAAACAAAAATATCATTATGTGAGGTGATAGATATGTTAATTAAGTTGATTAAGATGATCATTTCACAGTGAACACACATATCAAATCATCACATCCACATTATACCTCTTAAATATATGCAATTCTGCTAGTCAAGTGCACCTCACTAAAGCCAGAAAAAGTAAAAAATATCTGCATGAAATGTGGCAACTATGCATACATTTTATATTTATGCTATGAGCCTAATACACATTTAATTTTGTTAGACATAGTAAAGCCATTTACATTATATTTTAATGACAATGGCAACAAATTTCCCACTGAATAATTGCCTATTAAAATATAACATTGGCAAGGTCTGGTGGTGCATGCCTGTAATCCCAGTTCTTGGGAAGCTGAGACAGGAGGATCACAGGTGTGAGACCAGCCTCAGAAACTTAGGGAGACCCTGTTTCAAAATCAAAAACAATAAAAAGAGCTGGGGGTGAAGCTCAGTAGAATGCCCCCGGGTTCAATCCCCAGTACCAAGCAGAAAAAAAGATAAAATTGTTATTTCATGAAATAAATTATTTCATGAAATAAATAATTTTATAAACTGACATTAATTATTACCAATTATAATTACTCTTTTAAGAATTTTTTTGTTGTTACTGAGGAAAAGTATATTTACATTGGGATTTTTACCTTTTCAACTTTTTGTCGTATGGGAGATCTTGGGGAATATAATGGAAAGAGAAAGAGCTTTGGGGTCTGCAGACCTGAATTTTAAATCAGGTTCTGCCACTGCAAAGCACTTCTCTCTAAGCTTGAACACTTTATTCAGTCTTTGTGAGTTTCCAGTTTCCTGTCCTGTAGATTGGGGACAATCATGCACTTTTCATCAGGCTGTTAAAAAGAGTAAATGAAAGAAACATATGTAAAATGCTCAACAGAATGCCTGACGCATATTAGGAAGCTAATCAATGTTAAAACCTTTTCCATAGTTATATGTGCATTCTTTCATCGGAATGGATATTAACTCATCCAATGTCTCGAAATTTTTATTAGCAAAAAATACCATTGAAATTGGTTTATATCATCAATCTGTAAACCCCTAAAAGTGCTTAATTATGTCCCTTTTCCATTAGAAATTTCTCAGCTCTGCCTAAGCGAATGATCGCAGTGGTCAAAATTTACTCACACTGACATTGACAACTTTTGAGAGGAAAGCAAACAAAAGTAGGCAAGAAGGAATAAAACCTTGAATAGTGGCAGGGTCATGATATTGGTGGCAAGATAGCGGTAATTGAATAAAAAATGTTTTGCTTTTGGATTAAAGCCTTCGGAGGATGGGGACCCACTGGTCATCTGGTTATGCACGCAGTTGGGCTATTTAAAGGCTGTTGTCTCGTTTCCAAACTTCACTCCCTTCTGACGTCTCCAGAGCTGCTCACTTGGCACCATTGGCTTCGCTTCAGCAGATAATTTGTACGCTACATAAGCATTTAGAAAAACCCAGAGTTAAACCAGAGGGAAGAGTCATCGGTAACATTTATAGTCACTGAACTCCTCACCATGTATCGCAAAGTGGGCCAGAGGGGACATCTTTCAAGAGTAAAAGAATATTCTTTTGGTGCTATTTCTTCTTTCACATCGATAAGGCAATGATTCCTGCAGCTAAATTTGAGTTTGACCTCATTTGTCGAATGATTTTATTTGGTCAATAGATTTCCCCTCCCTAGTCGTTAACCTTTCTCTTTTTATTTTTTTATCAGATATTTAGCATTTGAGTTATGTTTGATCACAGATCACAAAATTTGTTAATGGAAGAATAGCCTCTCATTTGCAAGAATGCAGTATGTGGAAATTTTAGGTAAATGTTGAAGGTACAAAAAAATAATAAAACCGCGTAGTTTAATAGATAAAGAGTGATGTGGGGAGTTTTTTTTTTTTTCTTCTTCTTTGCAGCGTTGGAATATGTGCTCCGTTCATGGAAACCAGCTGTCACGCCAGCTCTCAGCACTCAGGGAAACAGAAACTCGCTTCTTCTCTACTGTTAATGCATGAGGGTGTGCCCGAGGCCAATATTAGAGTGACCACGGATCTGCAGGTGGTTTTATGGATTTGGAGGGGGGAATCAAGGGCACATCTTTCTCTGCACTTCTCCTCTTCTCCAAATTGGGCATTGCCTGGAATTGGCGCATTCAGCAGCTCTGTGGGATGAGGTATGTACGGCGCACCACTTCCCTCTAAGGCGAATACCTTCGCTGCTGGCAAACCCTCAGAATTTGCAAGCTCAGCCAAGCACCTTTGACCCGACTATGCAGCTGAGAGCACAGTTGGCAGTTGGTAGCTTCCATTTATCCTAGGTCAGCTCCCGAGGCATCAACAGAAAATGAAATAAAGATTTGTGCAGTAACTGCAGAAATAAATATGAGAACGCCCAATAGTCTGCTTCAGTCGGTTCAGGCTGAGAACCACGTATTAAGCTGGTTAAAGGAGGAGGTCAGATCCATGAAAGCAGCCGCTCAGAATAAAGAAATGGGTTGATCAGACACATGAGCTGCAGATTCAGAAGAGGAAGCCATTGCTTTATGATAGTCATCACTTGGTCGCTCGGGATGCGGTTGGGAATGCCACGCATTTCAGTGGGCAGATCCCGCCACCTTCACATCCCCGGCGCCCAGCACTGTGCCCAGTGATCAGTGCTCTCCCTGAATGTTTGGGCAATTCATCAGTGAAGCCCATGACTGCATTTAAGGTCTCTATGTGTATGTGTTCGTGTATAATTATATTTTCAAGTTCATCTATCTAATGGATGACATTTCCAAATCAAATTTTCTACAAGGTACAGTGAGAGGGGGAAGAAATCAGTATTTTTCTTTACTCCCTACACTCTGCTACATTTTAGCTCTGTGCTATATAAATAATCTCTGTTTGTCTCACATTGACCATGTCAAGGGATAAATTAATTCCCTTTTGTTAATGAGGATTCTGAGGCTCAAAGTGCATAAAACTTGTCCAGATTTTTACAGTGAGGAAGGAACCGAGCCAAGATTTGAATGTAGGTACTTTTGATGCCAAATACTGTGGGGTTTTCTCTTTACCTAAAACTTAAGATGTCACCAACTATAGAGCACTTGGAATAGAGTCTGTGTATAAGGAGATATTCTTCAAAAATGTATGTTAAAATAAATATAGAGATTATGTTTCTATTTGACAGAAAAGATCACTTAGCAGAATAAGATCATTTTCGAGAGCTATAAAGTATACAAAAGTATGCATTAATTTGGAATAAATTTAACATAAAATAAGCAGAAAATGAATGAAAACAGTACTATAAAGCTGTACTGAAAAGGAAATTATGAAAAATAAATGGAGATATATATTTTGTTCTAGTATGGGAATTTTCAACATTGTAAAGTTGTCACTTTTCTCTTATAATAATGTGTACATTTAATGAAATCTAATCCAATGTCTACAATACCTTACTTTAAAGTTGACCATTAATTCTAGAGTTCATCTGGAAAAATAAATTCAATTTATTTTTATGTACAGGGCACCATTTCTTTAAAAGGTATTTCTTTAAGAGAAGAATAATGAAGCCCACCTGCATTATTAGATACTAAAATAGGTTATAAATTACATTTCTTAGAACATTTGGCATTGTCATTAGAATTTGCAAAACAGAGATTAGATAGATGATAGATATAAAAATATATAGGTATAAAATGAATATAATAAAGATGAAATTTCAAATTTGTGAGCAAGTGATGGATTACCCAAATAGGGGTGATAATAGGTTAAAATGCAAAATATATGTTATATATATCACAAAATTTTATTTATGTGGCTTATAGAGTTAAATATAAAAAGTTAAAGGTGAATGCCCCACTGATCTTAGAATGAAGCACAAAGGCTAAAAACATAAAAAATATTGACAGATTTGGGTTGAAAATATCATAAATAAAATTAAAAAACAAATTACAGACTGTAAAAATGTGCAATATACTTCAGAAAGATTAATATCCTCAGATTATAAAAATTTAATCTTAATAAAAAGAATGAACATAACATCCTAGAAAGAGACATGAACAGGCAAGGCACAAGAACTATACAACCAATAAGCATGCATAATTTAAAAAATTCTCTAGTTATCAAAGTTATGCTAATTAGATATCTTTCTCGCTAATTAAATCCATAGGTCAGGGAATATCTCTCATGCATTTACAGGCTTGTTCTAGAACCTGTATCCTGCTGTTGCCTTAGGCTAGGGTAAATAGAACTGTCTCCCACCAGCATTTGCAGAACACCCTTTCCTCCTAGTTGAAACACTGAATCTCCAGGTACCAGGTCCTTCCTTGCGGCTCTTTGGACAACAAGAAGAAAAGGTTTGTCTCCCTTTTGTGATAGCTCTTCTTAGAAAAATACCTTCACCATGGTCTTTATTCACAAGACTTACTTAGTTTTATTGGAGCAATGTTTCATGGATCCCCAGCTTTCTGTAGGAGTAAGGTATGACTCTAAAAAAGAACTGTTGGGAGAGACCATTCCTGGCATGAGACTCCCATGCAGCACTGAGTCTAGAGGCATTCTCCTGAGCTACACTGCTAGCCCTTTTTATTTATTTTTTAAATTTTGAAACATTGTCTCCCTAAATTGCTGAGACTGGCCTCCAACTTCCAATCCTCCTGTCTCAGCCTCCCAAGTATTGGGATTACAGGCGTGCACCACCATGTCCGGATCTAGATGTCATTTTAAAGAGTAAATATGTATGGCAAAATACAAATTTTATTTTATGAGTTCATAGCCTGGGGATGTTGAGTCCTTAGCAAAACTTTTCCTGAGCTAAAGATTAAGGTCTATCCATTTTAACGTATTCAAGGAGGGATAAGCAACATTTACAGATATTTTAAATTGAACAAACAGAGGGTAGAATTAAGTCCTAAGTTCATTTTAAATGCCTCTAGTTTTGTTGCCACCTTAAATTCGTGCACTTAAATTACAGTTAAGACTGTTGAACACAAACTCACAGCTTGACCCTGGCTTCTAATAAATTTCTTTGAGGGTCTCTTGCAAAATAAAATCAAATATTTTCCATATTCACTACCATTATTCCTTCCACAAAACACGTAAAGGATATTTGAGGAAATGTTTCTAATTTTCAGAGTGTCTCCTAAAAGTTGGTTTGGACAGGGAAAAGAGCTTGAGCCATAAATATTTTAAAGGTGTTTATGGGGAACTACTAATTTGTTCTAAGTTTCCATTTCATATATTGAAACTCTATTATGATGACAAAGTTCTTGACATTCACTGTAATACTTGGGTTTTTAAATACTTCTCATGTAAGCTGGTATTTATTTACTCCATATGATTTGATTTTAAATTCTCTATGCGTAAGGATTATGGACCTCTTTTGTTTTTTAAGCATTTCTTCTTGGTGACTAGCAATGCATTTGGTATGCAGAAGTCATTAAACAAATCAAATGACATACTTCCCCCCACTTGTTATGTGAAATATTCAATAATAAGAATAAAAGGAAATTTAAAGAGAAAAACAAGTTTAGTGCATCATACTTGGGGAAACAATACATATACTATATAAAAGATCAACTATAAGCCAATACTTAGTGTCAAATAAGTGACAAAGATCATGTAGATGAGTTAGGAGCCATGCTGAGGAACAAAAATGATGAGTTTTCCATATAGTAGGTGCTCAGAAATTTGTTGTTTAAATGAATACTTTGTTAAATTAATTATTCAGTAAGTACCTAGTTTGCTTCCCTTATTCTCATAAAAGCCCTAGTGGAAGGCATCGCTAACAGCACTTTTGATGAAGAGAAAACTGACCTTCCTGGAGGCTCCAGGTGATATGCTTTCCAAGTGGTAGAGAGTTTCATGTCCACATTTGTCTGACTCCAAGATCTCTGTTTCCCCTCCCCCACCACACTGCTTCTGTCAGGGAGTGCTCTTATTATGGCCCCTTTAAAAAGGTGGCGCTACCACTACAGGGATGCTCATTCATTAATACTTACTGACCATTCACTATGTGCCACATACTAGTATGGGCATTGAAGATATGGTGGTGAGAAAACTTGGGCAGTGTCTTTTATGAAATTTAAAGCCCCTTTAAAAAATGGCAATAGAAATACCACGAAACCAGATACAAATGTTCTAATAAAAGGATACATCTGGTACTAGGGAGCTTGCAATAGATGGATTTGATCTAATCAGGGTGTTCAGGATCCCCAAATCTGAAAACTTAAGTTTAAAATTGTAATTTAGAAAATTAAAGAATAGTCCTGATTTAAAGGATGCAGAGCAACAGGGAAGACAGCAATGAAGAAAGACTATTTGCGGCCAGAAAGGCTTGAGCTGAGATAACAAGAGGATCATTGTACAAGTTAGGGCTGAAAAAGCAGGGAGGCGCAAGGCCATTCGGGGTTTTAAAAGTTGCTTCATGAGTATTTTGTCTTTATTCTGAGAGCTGTGGAAAGCTAGGGAAGAGTTTTACTTGGGGAGTAGTAAGGTTGAAGGAGCAGTGGGAAACAATATGGAGATTATATATGACAGAAAGTACAGATGGGTTAGAGGAGCCAAGTGGATTTGGTAGACGAGATAGGTGCTTTTTGGCTTTTGTTGGAAGGCTCTAAGAAGACTAGTAGTTTAGACTACAGAGTTGGTAACAAAGATTCAGAAAAAGGAATAGATTTCAGAGCTTATTTAAGAGAATAATCAGCCTAAGAGAAAAAAAATAGCACTCCTGGGTGCGACAAGGAGTTTTTAAAAGATAAAATAGGTTTCAAGGATAAATTAAATCTTGGCTTATATAATTTAATAGATATTAGTTTCATTCACCGTGACAGGAAACAGCAAAGTTTGGGGGGGGGTGGTCATGAGTTCAGTTTCTGACATCATGGATTTGCAGTACACCTGAGATTGTTCATTAGACATATGAGATCAGTTCCTGAACATATGCATCTGTAATTCAAAGAAAGGTCTTAGCTAGAGAGAGAAATGTGTGAGTTGTCCAAGTTAGGCGGTGATTGAAGTTGGGAGTATAAATGAGAATACCTAGGAAGAAATATAGAGCAAGAGAAGAAGGGGGCCAGTGACTGAGTGCTGAGCAGAGCAGCAACAACATTTAATACCCAAGGAGAAGAAAGAGCGCCTCTTAAAGCTGGGGAATAGAATGTCTGAAAAACAAGAAAAATGGAATTCTAAGAATGGAGTGGCCCAATAGTGTTGAATGCTTTTACAAGGTCACCTGAAATAATTCATGCCAAGCCAGAGAGGGGAGGTAAAATAATTTCTGCCTCCCTACCTTCCTGCCACAAAGAATTGATGGGAGATATAAATTCCTCTTTTCATATTACTTAAAAAGCTTAGATATCTAGCTAGTTAGCCAGATAAAAACAGAGGAAGATATATTGGCATATATAGAGATAGAGATCTAAAACGAGCCCATTTCTGAGTAATTGTTACCCAAGGAGACCTTAGTAAGGACTATTATATGAATTTCCTCCACTCCTACCCCCAATTTTGTCACTACTGAATTGTTCCATAGAGATAGCACTTACATTAGTAATACAACGTCTAACATACTTAGCCAAGGAATGCTAATGCTATCTAAAATAAATTGTTATTGGTTAGATTTGCAAAATGGACTGAAAACCTGATGATGTTAATTTCTCAAATATGCAGTCATTTTGAAATGAAAACTTTCAGGTAAAGACAATGTTTATAAGGCTTTTGAAATTTGCATCAGTTGGAAAGTCACCTTATGTCCTCAAAGTAATTTAAAATTCTTTTCAAACTTGATCTTACCAAAATATTTATCTTTGCCTCATTGACATTGGCAAAAATATTTTGTCATTTAAGAAAAAATAACTTTAAATATATGTACTTATTTGGAATTTAAATGATTTGAGCAAGAAAATGACTCATTCCTGAGGATCTATAGAAATATGTTCTAGAGAGGGAAAAACTAGAAAGTGAGCTATCAGATCAGAAGCTGTTGCAGTAGTCTAGATATGAAATGTTCACACTTCTAAGAATCTAGAGCTGGAGGTGGGAATGGAAAAAGTGAGTTTCTGTTCTAGAGAGGGAAAAACTAGAAAGTGAGCTATCAGATCATAAGCTATTACAATAGTCCAGATATTGAATGTTCACAGTTCTAAGAATCTAGAGCTGGAGGTGAGAATAGAAAACACACACACACACACACACACACACACACACAGACACACACACACACAAGTAACTATATGAAAAGATGAAATGTTAACTTTCTTGACTATAGTAATTATTTCACATGGATATGTATACCAAAGCATCCTGTTTACATCTTAAATACATACAATCATAAAAGAACTAAAACAAGTTAATAAAAATATTATGGAAGTACAGTGCCACAAAACATATTTTTATACTTTTATTGGAACATTTTAATTATACATTATAGTGAGATTCAAAGTGATACAAACATACATGCACATATCACTTGATGTATTCCCTTCCACATCCACCCTACTCCTCCCCCTCCCTGTACATTTAGTAAGATTGGTAATGATGCCTTCATGTATGGAAATAACATTATTTGAACTGTTTCCTTTCTAATCATCCTTTTCCCCTTCCCTCCTCCCTCACCCAATCCCCTTCCACTATTCTACTGGTTTCTCTTTTCATTTATCTGAAGCCTCTTTTGTTTCCTCTTCTCTCTCTAGCTTCCACATATGAGAGAAAATATATGATCCTTGACTTTTTGAGACTGGCTGATCTCACATAGCATAGTCTTCAGTTTCATCCATTTTCCTGCAACTTACACATTTTAATTCTTCTTTAGGGCTGAGTAAAATTCTATTTTTGTATATACCCCATTTTCTTTATCCATTCATCTATTGATGGACACCGAGGTTGGTACCATAATTTGGCTATTGTGAATTGTAAACAAAATGAGTCAAAACTCTATTTCAATGGCAACTGAATTCCTCCAGTGGCTCCATTGCTGTGTGGACTAGGTGTAATCGCCTCAAGTCCCCTGGCAATGAAGAGAGTGAGGGAGGTCCATCAGTACAGTGCTCCAGGGTGTGTTCCCTGGGCAACCACGCTGAGCGGCACCACTCCCACAGCTGTGCCAGTGCTGGACCTGTGTTCTCACTTGCTGGCTCCTGGTCCCACAGAGAGCTACATGCTGGACACAGTGCCTGAAGACTGAATCATGCTCAAGCCTTCAACACTCTTTTCAAAGGCTTTCAGGGGAGGGGGGGGAAGGAAAAAGGGGAAAAATTCGAACATTTACTTTTTTCTTTTTTAAGCCCAGGAAAAAAGGTTGTCATGAAGGATGGACATCTTGCAAGAAAAATAGAAAATGAGGCCTTTAAAGACTTTGTTTATACACCCCCAAAGAAATCAGCTCTCATTTCAGTCAGGATCACAGAAGACTTGGATACATTTTATATTTTTTTTCAGAAGTGTAAAAAATACTTAAAAGTGCATATATAGACTGAACATAGATTTATTGCCAATGACTTTTGTAAGGCGGGCGAACTGAGGCTGCTAATGTAAGTTTATGAGCACAGCTGGTCCATTTAACGGCAGGTTTATAGGCACTCCTCAAGAGCTGCCCATGTCTGTGGAAGGTATGATATCAAACAAACTCTGTTGGACATATGGGCCCATCTATGGGCAATGTACTATAAACCGACCCATAACTACTGCAGCTGTGATCATAAACCTTTTTAGAAAACAACTAGAAAAATCTGACATAGAAATGTTTGCTATGTTTCCAAATGGGAAGGTGGAACATGTAAAAATGAGGCCGAAGCAATGGCTGGGGTGAACACATCACAGACTCAGGTTAAACCAACAAAACCCACTTCACTCTCGCTCTGCATTGTTTCCATAAATCTCAACTGGAGGATCGATGGCGATTCATTTTCTGCATTTAAAATTCTGAGTGCCTGAGACCACTGGGATTCCGCCAAACACCCGGTATTCCTCGATAAGTCACCAGAATATTGATACTTACCTACAGTGTTGATATAGTGCTGTATTACACAGGCATACCTTGAAAGAGTTGTCTCCCCTGTAATGAAGACCTTTTCCAAAGTTGAGACTTGTCATCTGTTAAGAGGGCATTCTGCCCTTTCTCTGACATTTTGAAATATTTCTTTAAAAAACCATTTTATGGAAAAGGACCACAGCAGACTAGTTAAATGCATTATAAAAACTTATGAGAGAAATATTATGACAAGATTTTTTTTTTTTTACTAAATATTGGCATGTGGTTGGAAGACTCTATCCTGAGATCTGTCCATGGGCCAGGGTAGTAAGAAAATAAGGATTACATTTAGTTTCTAGTAAATATGGCTGCCACCTAAAGCTCCTTGAAGGATAGAGCTCTCTCTTACCCATTTTTGTATTTTCATGGCAGTGAAAGTTAGGGCCTGCAGAGTAGACATTATATTTTGGCCAGCAGAATACATAATGATTTCATATTAAGAGAGAGCATACTCATAGATGTATTTTTACTTAACTTGTGTAATACCAACAAAAACTCACAGTTGCCCCTTCTTTTGGTTTATGTTGACCCATCTTAGTGATGCTTACATGTTTCCTTTTTGCTATTAAAGAATATGTATTCCTATATATATAAAAAAATATATATGTATGTATGTGTGTATGTATGTATGTATGTATGTATTTGTGGTACAGGGGCATTCTACCTCTGAGCTACACCCCCATTTCTATTTTTTTTTTTATAAGTTGCTGAGGATGGCCACGAACCTGTGATCTTCCTGTTTCAGCCTCTCAAGTACTGGGACTACAGGCATGTGCCATGCCACCATGGTCAGCATAAAGAATATTTTTTTTTAGAATGTGTACAAAAATAACTCAGGTTTATTATTATTTGAGAAAAATAAATTATAACAGAATGAGAGTGTGTGTATGTATATGCTGTATGTGTTTGTCTGTGTGTGCTGGGTCTGTGTGCATAGCCTATTTCCAAAACTGTCCAGGTCTCTATTTATTTTTCTTATAAGTTTATTTTTCTTGTAAGTTACTAAATCTATCAAATTTATTAGGCACATTTTGAGTTGCACTGATAACATTCTGTGGTTAAGTAGTATCACTTTGATTAAAGGAATCTGTCATTGATTTTATCCTGTAGTATAGTAAGCAAGTGCAAATAATTTCATTTTAAAAAGGGAAATATTTCTTACACTGGATCCTAATATTTTCATATATAGTTTTAGAGTTGGTTTTCTTGGAAAAATAGAATAGCTAGTAAGAAGTTTTGGATTTTCAGTTGTTAGATTATTTAGTCAGTTCGTAGACTATTCCCAAAGGCTGATTTGATATACTGGGATTTTTGTAAACAAAGACATTTCCAGTTCCTGAACAGAATAGAGTGGGAAGTCTGTGTGGGTCCATTTTCTCAAAAAAAAAAAATTTCCTAAGTTTCTTGGCCTTCTTGAGTAGAAATTAGAGTACCTTGGTATATATTATTTGGAAGATAATTGGGTTTTTCAATGTAGAATGCCTAAATCATTTCAAGATGGCTTTCAAAACATTGGAAGAAATGTAGATAGCTGTTTACTTATGTATCTCAAAAGGAATGCCTACTTAAAAATATTCAGGGTCCAGTCATCATATTTATAATTGTCTCTAGTAAAGTCAACCATTTGAATAGGATATGTTAAAAAAATAGGAAGTAACTTATAGAGTTTACATACTTCAAATACTTTAAGTATTTTATTTCATTTACTGTTTACAATAATCCTTTGAGGTGGGCAGTTTAGATGTGATTTTCCCATTTTATAGATGAAGAGATGAAAGGTCAAAAGGTTTATTGTTTTCTCTAAGTCTCACATGGAGCTGGAGATCCATGTTGGCCTTGAATGCAATTCTTGGATTCTATGACGACAAATAAAATTCACATTTTCCTTAAGTAGAAGAGGGTTAAAGAATTCTGATTCCACTCATACTTTTTGTAATATTACTGATGACATATTGAAAAGTCAAGAAGAGCTCCTCACATGGAATGGAACACAGGACAGGTACTTAAATTGTAAGAAGGCCATTGGAAAATTTTGCCACTCTTAGCCTTGGCTTGGGAGGGCAGAGTTAGGTCACACTGGACAGCTGAAGGGAGGGGCTGCACCAGCACATAATGATTAGGTATGGGATGTTAAGATGAAAGGGACCAAAACACAAACATAACAAATTGAATGGAGTCAGTCCTATGTACGTATCCAAATGAACTGAAGCAACTGTGGAAAAGAACACTAGCATAGCTTTCTTTATTTTCCCCTTTTTTATATTTTCTTATCATGTAAAATATAAGAATGGATGGCTATTTCTTTTAACAACCTTGGGTAGAAGATAGAAGGAAAAACCACATCAGAAGAAACTATTTCATTCAGCTACCACATCTGTTCAAGTACAACTGGGCATTCCAAAAACCTTTTGTGCTTGTTTAATCATGCCAGATATTCTGCTTGTTAGAGAAGTCAACAAACCACCTTATAAAATGTTATCTAAAAAGAAAGTCTAATTGATTCTAATTTGCAGATTGTTTAGGGATAATAATATTTGTTTAATATTCCCCCAAGTTTACAATTTAATTTAGCCCAAAATCCCAAATACAATAATATAGGTTTATTCTTCTCCATTTGATAATATCTTGAAAAAATAGTGTTAAATTGTCCCATATGTATTTTTCCTTTTCCATGATAAAAAATTTCAACTTAATTCTTAGAAATAGGAAACCATAGAAAATCTTGTTTTATTTAACAAGCTATTCTCAATATTTTCCCTTCCCTGACTTCTATTACACTGATAAAGATTTTTTAATTCCTTTCTTCTCCCCATTATAGTCTGAAAGCCTTCTAATCCTTTCTTACTCTAAAAAATCAACCTTAAAATGATACACGCTTACTCTTCTTAACACAGTCTGAAATTCTTAGACATCCTTGCTTTGCTCCTAGCCATTAAAGGAATATTGGAGCAGCTTTACTCCAATTTATCACCTACATGTGGCTATTATTCAGTATTTTGCTTTCACTTTACTTGGATACTTCCAAGTTAACCACTTAAAAACATATGACCAAATTTTATTTAGAATGGTTC
Source organism: Glis glis (assembly GCA_004027185.1). Taxonomy (NCBI): domain Eukaryota; kingdom Metazoa; phylum Chordata; class Mammalia; order Rodentia; family Gliridae; genus Glis; species Glis glis. Next base: position 17,116 of record PVJS01002013.1, read on the forward strand.
ATCTGTTAACTACGTTGCTTCTTGCATTTTATGTGTTGTTTCTTAAATGGTATTTTTAGAAGAATTTTGTGCAGAGATAACTTTGTATATTACAAACTCCCTCAGACTTTGTCTGAAAGAATCCCTCAGAGTATTTTCCTTTAAACACCCTCTCTTGAACAAATTAGTTTGTATCATTAAACTTTGCTTCCTGGCAGTCATTTTCACTCAGTTCAATGAGACAGTTCCATTTTTTTCTGACTTCATTGTCATACAAAGAGTCTGCTGTTAACCTAATCATAGTTCCTTTGCAGGTAATTTTTTTCTTTTCTTTCTCCTTAAAGATTTTTTTCTTTAATTTTGATACCAATTTATTTAGATGGGAATCAATTATATCTTCTTATTCTATGTTTCATCTCTCTCTCTTTTTTTTTTTTTTCGGTACAGGGGATTGAACGCAGGGGCGTTCTACCTCTGCGCTACACCCCCGGCCCTATTTTTTTTTATACTTTATTTTGAAACCGGGTCTCACGAAGTTGCGGAGGGCCTCACTAGGTAGAGAGAGAGAGAGAGAGAGAGAGAGAGGGAGAGAGAGAGCTGAGGCTGGCCGCAAACCCGGATCCTCCAGTCTCCGCCTCCCAAAGTACTGGGATTACAAGCGTGCGCCACCACGCCCAGCACCAACTCTCTCTTTTTTATTGGTGCGTTGTAATTATACATCATATTTAGGTTCAGAGTGACAGATATATACATGCACACAGCATTTGTTGTGTGTTTCCCTCTGGGTCCCGCCCTGCTCCACCTTTCCCCATAGATAATATTTACACTGATACATATCATTTCATGTATTGAACAAAGGGTTATTTGAATAGTTTCCATCACCAGATCTTCCCTTTCTCCTTTCCACCTTCCTCCCTGGACCCCTCTCCCCCATTCCACCAGTGTCTCCCCTCACTTATCTGAAGTCTTCTTTCTTTTCCAGCTTCTCTTTAGCTTCCACTTATCTTGTTCACACTTTTCAACTCTTAGTCTCTGCCCTAGCTATTGTGGGGTTAACTTCTTATTTCTGTCTTTATTTTTTTTTAATCTTTAAAAAAAATTTGTTTCTGTCTTTATTTTTGACAGTCTTTCAGTTTATCAAATTCTATTTTATGTTAGATTGCTTGATTCTTTTTCAAGTCTGCTATTTTTTGGACAATGCTTTTTGATTCTTATATAGTTTCAACTCTTTCTTTTATGCTTTAAATAATTTTTAAAATACTTATTTTGCATACACTGTCATATTGTTTCTATGATTTATTGTCATCGGGGCCTAACTTTGATGTTTGATAGGCCTTCTGAATCTTATTTATGTGGGGTTATATCTGTGGGTATTTTATAATTCTGAATTATAAATCCCATGCTATAGTAGCTATGGCATCAACTCATAACTGCTCTGGTGTTCAGTTTTTACTTTATTTTTAGCATTTTAGATGACTTATTTTTAGTACAGCTATGTATTTAAAGGTAGATTTTATTTTATCTTCAATTTATAGGTGTTGGAGGTGAATGGATTTATTAACTATACATGAATTAAAGAGGCATAAACTTGCTTCACATAGGACTTTAAGCTAAACACATAAAACTAGAAAGAAGTGAATATCAAGTTCTTGAATATTTTTTCTATCTGATCTTCAGACTCTTGGATTATGGAGATGGTTATGGTCATTATTGAGCCTCTAAGAAAGAATTACCCAGAAAGTAAGAATTTTCTCAGAATTGAATGAAGTCTGATCTTCACAATCATATAATTTATTCTTGAAAGAAATAAGCTAATTTAGCTATTTTCTGGGGTGATTTGAAAATTTCTATTTGAATGCAAAATTTCCATTGCCATATGTTTGTTCATTGTATTAACATAAATATTCCTCTGGGTGTCATCTTACAATTCTGAATTAGGCCACCTTTCATATTATTACTAAATGCTTATCCAGATTTGGGGCTGTTTTGCTTCCTTTTTCATGTAAACCATAATCACTTTAAATCATTTGAATTATTCTTTAGAAGAAAAAGACATGTGAGACTCATAGTTCTGTGTAATTTTTCCTTTTAGTGATTTATCAATTTTCGCTTTTTCTGTAATATATTTGAAATAAGACTATGAAACTACAAAGTTGGCCCAGAAGTGAAAGATTTGATTATTTTCTGTCTCTTTTACATAAAAATGTGTATTTTATTTCAAGGGGAAAATGTTTAGAAGGTTTTCTGTACTAGAGTGACTAATTTACTATTCTCCTGGGTAGCAGTAATATTCATGTCAGAAATTATGAAAATTTTATGTATCTATGGTCTTTGCTCTGGTGGCCCTTCACTTAATAGCAGAATAATGTTGGGCTCATAAGAAACAGATGGCATGTGAATCAGTGTAAAATTGTGTATAGTGTAAAAACACTTGTAGTAGGTAAATGTATACAAATGTACATATATGAATAAGTACTGATAATACAACTGTTAAAGTAGACTTGGTGTAAATTATGAAAACCTTCATAAAATAAAAATTCATGTAAATAGGATTTGCATATTTACTTTTTGTGTAAATACTTATACAGAGGAAAATTATTTATTTTGTATTCACTATCTAACCTAAGGATTCCAAATTCATTTATACCTTTAACAAAAAATTTTTTAAATTGGTGAAATTTAAATTTCAAAGAATTTGTGATCATTGTATTAGTCTTACCTCTCTTTTCGAAATTGTGTAAAAAATATAATATTCCTTTCAGTTCTGCTGAGGTATTTGGGAGCTATTTGAATTTAAAAAGAAATAAATAGCACCAAGAAATTCAGCTTGTTATAGCAGGAAAATAGGACGAAAAATGATAGCCTGCATTTGATTGTTAAAATAGGCAATCAAGTGAGAGAATGCATTTTTTCAAGTCTCAACAGTCTAGCCTTAAAATTAGAAGAGCCAGTCTTCTGAGCCTTATGTTAAATGAAGATTCCTGGGATTGGGAAATTGTACAAAGATCCAACCAGCAGAATGTGGATGAAGTCATGTCCTCCACTTCCATGTTTCGGGCATAAAAACCTACTTGATCCTACACAGTTTCTTTCCTGGTCTACTGACAGCTAAGGATCAGTGAAATGAAAGAATACAGAATCCTTGAAGAAACCCGTGGTAAACTTCCCACTCGCTAAGATATCTATTTTGGACTTAAATGAGTGATGAAACATTGAGACTTGGGAGTTTGCTATATTAGCACATTATACAACTAATAAAAGTAAGTTAAAACAAATATTCTAAAATCTAGCAATTAGAAATCTACTTGAAAATGATCAAATTACAAATAACATATACAAATAATTCATTTTAATAATTTCTTAGGCATTGTTAATAACAAGTGTAAAACAAACACTAACAATACTAGGCTTTGAAGAATAGCGAATATCTCAGAATAAAAATTTAAGGTAGGAAATCTGCACTTATTAACCTAAGGAATAGTGGGTAGTAAATAACTATTTGTGCCATAAGCTCTCTAGTAACTGTATTATACTCTGTGATGGAATTATCTTGCAGAAGATGACATTGTATGTTTTATTAGTTATCTATTGCTCTATGAAAATTACCCCCAAACCAAGCATATTAAAATAACAATCACTTACTATCTCACTCAGTTTCTGAGAATTAGGAGCTTAGCTGGTGGTTCTGTGTCATGAACTTTCATGAGATTGCAGTCAAGATGTTAGCTGAGTGTACAGTCATCTGCGTGCTCCACTGGGGCTAGAGGAGTTGCTTTCAAACTCCATTGTGGCTGGCAAGACTTAGCTCCTAGGATTCTTATCACAAGGTATCTGGCTTCCCCTAAGTCTCAAACATGACATAGCATCCCTTCTGCCATATCCCACTGGTAGAGTGGACCAATCCTAGTACAATGGGAGAGGGCAATACTTAGAGGTAAGAATATGAGAGAGCAGTAGTGATCATTCAGGGGCATGTTGAAGGCAACCTACAACATCCATATTATAATCTCTTTGATGTAGATTATCATTAGCATTACAAAAATGTCAAGGTAAAATGAATATTTATTATTTATGAAGAAATACATGGCCATTTGGAAATAAAGTCTTTGAGTGATACAGATGTATACAAGAACAGGGGAATGTAGATGTACATAAAAAGTATCTGGGTCATGCCCCTCCTCTATCTTACCTGCCTTCTGTTTTTATTTTCTTTCATCCAGGGGAATATTATATCAAAAGAGTCTTCAACTGACAGAATTACCTTACAGAACAATTTTTTCAAATTATTTATTTAAGCCAGGCACAGTGGTGCACACCAGTAATTCCAGTACTAATGAGGCTGAGACAGAATTACAGATTTGAGGTCAGCCTCAGAAACAGTGAGAATCTCAGCAACTTAGAAAAACCCTGTTTCAAAGAAATAAAAATTCAAATGGACTAGGGGTGTAGCTCAGAGGTAGAACATCCCTGGGTTCAACCCCCAGTACCAAAAAAAGTACTTATTCATTTTAATTGACAAAATTTGCATAACTTATGGTGTTCAACTTGATGTTTAAAATACATTGTGAAATGGCTAAATTAATTAACATATGTATTACTCACATGCTCATCATTGCGTGTGTGTGACAGAACACTCAAAATCGACTCTCCCACATTTTCAAGTATATAATGCATTGTTATTAACTATAGTCTTCACACCATGCTCTTCCAAAACACCCAACATAGGTTTTTGCAAAGGGCAAGAACTCATTAAATATTTGTTGATTTGAAATGAATTTAATTCAAAGCAGTAACATGAATTCTCAATATACAAAAGAAGGAAATCATGTGGATCCTTTTAAAAATAAGTTTTCTTTTTATAAAACTGTTTTTCAATGGTTCCATTAAATAATTGGAAATAAAGAAATCCAGACCCTAAGATACAGAGCAAGGCACCGTTTAAATGATGCTAAATTAGCTGAAACTTAGGCACTGTGGCTCCCTTAGGACTTTCAAAGATTTTTGGCCTGAATACAAGGCTCACAAAATACTATTAGCTGGGGACCTCCAGCATGTTTTCCAAAGGGCTGCTAGGTCCCTATTCAAGTAAAACTTTGTTTATCCAAAAGTTTCATAATGTATATGGCCCTACTCTCCTCTGCCCACCTTTCAAGCACCCGATGACAGAGTGATCTACCTAAACTCTAGTCTTAGTTCACATAATTCTAACGACCCCCTCAATGGTCTCGTAAATATTAGTAAACTGTATTTTTGCATTAACCAAACACAGCCCAGAATATCACATTTTATATACAGAACATCTTTATGGTAAAAGTTTAAACTAAATGGTGCCATTTATATCCAGCTTCTTGTCGTAACTACAACTAATAAATTCACACACTACAGTCAAAATATTTTTCCTAACAATGCACATTTATAGACTTTTATTTCATAATATGAACTAATCTATTAGTTTATTTAAAGTTTACCCTGAAGGAACATATGTAACCCCAAAACTCATTTATGTACATTCTGGTTTATCAGAAACATTATGGCAGAGTCATTGGTTTTAAAAGTGGAAAATCTTTTGTGAAATATTTTTCGTGAAAATTTCAAGTTTCATGAAGATCTTTCATCCAATGTGCAGGATCCTATGTGAAAGGTGCACAGAGAATAGACTTACCATGTAGTCAACTTCAGTGTAGAATACTGTGGTAGAATCTTTGCTGTGAAAATAGTCTTATAGCTTTAACAACTTTCTTATATCACAGAAGTTCTTGTATTTTATGCCAGTTATTATGATAAGCATGTAATTTGTGCATGTTTTTATTAAAATATAATTGTTATGCCCTATATGTAGCGTACAACTATTGGTTACCAATTCAATGGCCATTTTATTCATTTACATTATGAACACAATGCTGATTTTTTCCAGATATTTGGCCATAAATGCACTCAGGGAAAATGGGCTTCTTGTCCAAACACAGGGGATAAACCATGACTATTCTAAGTCAATCCCTGTAATTCATTCTTCTTGGTCAGTGAATATTTAGAGGGAGATATGTAATGCATTTCTGCCTAATGAGACAAAAGGGTAAGTATGTTATAGGGCTGCTGGGAAAATGCTTCTTTCCTTATAATAAGAGAGACTTGCAAAGAATAACTTCCAGCAGCTCTCTGACTTTCTTAAGCAGCTGACTCAATGAACCAGGAAACCCTTTACTTCTGAACTTCTTGTTACATGTGCTATACATTGACCTTTATTTGAGTATTTCATTATTTGCACCCCAAAACATCTTCACTAACACACCAGATGTGTCAGTCACTTATGGAGCTAGTGGTTTATGCACTTAATTTATAAATTTATATCTCTATTGATGGCATATTTTTATTTTCCATAATTATTAGGAATGGCAACTCTAAATAATATTTGATATCCTGCTAAGGCTGTTCTGACAAGGGGCTTCTATTTTACTGATGCCAAGAGAGGAACATTCAGAGTAATTACAACGGTCACATGGCTGGTAAATGCCAGGGCTGAAATTTGCTTCTAGATGTATTTAACTTCAAAGACTGTGTTCATAGCTAATCTGTCCTGTCTTCCTATGGGGCGATGGCTCTACATAGTATCAGCTCACCTAATGCATTTCTCTACTTGCCACTTTTTAATGTTCTCCCAAATCCTATTTTCCCTATTTTATTAAGATTTTTTAAACATACAAGTTGAAATAATTTTATGGTGAATATATGCCTATTACCTAGATTCTACCACTAGTACTTTCCTATACTTGTTAGATCACATATATTATTATGTTTTATCATGTCTTATTATCATCACTCTCATGCCTTTTAAGAACATGTGCATCTTACACAGTGGACTTGATCATCCTTTGCACGCTGGTTTAGCTTGCTTAGATATGGGTGTTCATTCTTTTTTGTTCATCATTCTTTAAGTGATGACTTCCCATTAGTACCATTTTGCTGCATGTTAAAATAATAGAATTGTGCATTATTAGCACAAATAAATGAAAATAGCCATTATATAATCAGTTCAGTTGGTTCAGCATAGAGTTGTGGCATGTGATGTTGCTATAAGAGAGTTGGATTGTTTTTCACTTACACTTATCTTTAGAAAATGGTTAATGATGGTGTTATTAAATAATTATTGAAACAGACAAATGGCTTATTTATTCTTGTAATGTAGGCGGCTTATGCGTGCCTCTTCTAATTTTTAGAGTTTACTCTCTTGATTCACTGGTGCAGAAGTGTGTGTGTGTGTGTGTGTGTGTGTGTGTGTGTGTGTGTGTGTTGTGTGTGAGAGTGGGAGAAGCCACTGTATTTTGTCCGAGATTCCCCGGTGTCCTCTGCAATATATTTCTGTTCTCAGCTTCTGGCCAGACTCACTTAGGCCAACAGAATAATTCAGCAAAGTTCTTTAATTCAGTTCTAATAGTCCAACTGGGAAATATAAAAGAAACCAGGTTTGTAGCTTGGGTCTCCAGCCTCCCCTCTCTATTTCCATAGCTTCTAACTCTTTAGCTGCTCATAACTAACAGGCGAGTGGTGATATTTTAAAGCTTATTTATGCCCCCCATCTGAAGATGGGGAAAAAGGGCCTTAGTGATAAGATTTTTCCTATGGGTTTAAATATTCCATATAATAAAGAAAAATGAATGAATGAATGAATGAATACACTATTTGATGCACAAGATATTACTATTTGGCTTTTTAAATTTAGCATTTGCTATCTTTTCTCCTAAGGAAAAGTAATACCATTGTTTTGTTGTTCTGTTGTTTCTTTATTTGCTATTAATGCATTTCTTCTGGACTTTTTTGTCCATATGATATAAATATTTTATTATCATTCTCTTTTGTTAGAATGCACTTGGTGATCAATTGCTTGGCTATCACTTATTTTTCATTCTTTTTAAACCAATGTTTATTGATGTCTTCCTTTGTGTAAGCCACAGTGTGGACAAAGTAAAGCAGGATCCTGCCTCAAGCAGCTTATACATAACTCCTTCCTATTTTATCTAATTCAAAACAAAATTAGTAAATATATTTGGTAGTATCATTTCTATAAAAGTGTGGTTTCCTATCTTTTCCACCCATAATTGAATGCTTTTTTGTTTCTTCTCAGCTATTTCATTTCTTCATGGAAATGGGATTTATATAACACATGCTACCTTTAAATAACTGGAATAATTAAAAAAAATGAGACCCAACTTATACTAAGTCCTGAAAACATAAAGTGGAAAAATGTTTAGGTCAAGAATGTCTTTAAAGTGGCATCACAATGGTGCTTTAAAACCTCCCTGAGGAGTGACCCTGATGTGATCACACATATCCAAGGCCTAATCAAAATGCAAGGGAGTAAAAGTAACATATTATTATGAATATTCATAACATCATCCCGATCGCCTTTCCTCCAAAGAAGTGACTCTGCTTGGCGTCATGGAAAGAGCAGAGACTTGTAGTGGGTCAGAAACAGTCTGGTGACCACACCTTCCGCTTTCTTGGGTTACCTCTCTGATCATCTGCATTTATCTTGGGGACGTTTGTCTTCTGCAGGTTTATCCAGGTTGTTTCCTTCACCCCTGTCAGATGTCTGTTCCAATGTCTCTTCTTCAATCAGGTCTCTCCATTCTCACTGTGTCCCCTCTCTTCCCTCTCCACCCCTACCTGGGACTCTCCAAGTCACTGAATAATACCATGGAGGAAATGTGCAGAGGGTTTTGAGAACAACAGGATGGGGAACTCTGGGTTTAGGATCTGTGGAATGTGACCTGCATGGAAGTCCAGGCCTCTATTCTCTCATTCGCTGCAGTGCTCGGCATGCTGTGAGCTGTGCTATCATTACTCTTGTTATTTTTAACTTCACGCTCGGGGAGTTTGTAGAACAGTTCGTAGAACAATACAGTACACGGGTTTCTCATATTTATCACAGGCTGAACTCAGAGCGACATGGTAACATATCCTGCCTTTGGGCTTAGACAATTGTTTTGTTAGGTTTAGTTGATTAACAATTTCACTGGGACAGAGTCAATGAGTAGATCAATCCTGGCAGGTGTTTATTAATATTAAACAACCTTATTTCCTCTTGCTGTCCTGGACGCCAGCTTCTAAACAGGGAGACACCTGAGCCTTTTGTGTGCCACATGACAGTCTTGTATTTTTTTTCACAGGTGTTAAAACAAAACAGGGATCAGCAGATTTTGTAATCCTGTGTGCGCTGGGCCAAGCAGAAGCTGTGCAACTTGTTTTCACGGCGCAGTGCACGGAGGCCAGACAGGAATTAGGCAGGACGTCACCAGGGGCACAACATACTTCTGCTTATTTATTTATTTGGCCTGTGGCCAAAGATCTGTTTGAAGTGAGTGGTGGAGTAATTGAAAATAATATGTTAAAATATTCTAGATCTTCAGTTTTGCTCCAGTGACACCAGGGTATGTTCAGGATTTAAAATAATTAGATTCTTCATGATACCGACATAATTTGCTAATGGAACTAGACTTCAGGTATTAAAAAAGCTGTAGCCACACAGCCTTCCATGGCCCCAGCTGCAATTTTTCTTAAGAAACTTATCTTTGAGACTAAACATTTTATAAGTCGATTCTTTCAATAATTGGCTTCAAATTCCTTCAGATGTATTGCTTTATTTCCATCGCCTCATTTCTTTCTTTCTTTTTTTTTTTTGTGGTACTGGGGATTGAACCCAGGGGCATTCTTCCTCCGAGATCCACCCCCAGCCCTATTTTTTATTCTTTATTTTGAAACAGGGTCTCACTAAGTTGCAGAGGGCCTCACTAAGTAGCTGAGGCTGGCTGCGAACCAGGATCCTCCGGTCTCAGCCTCCCAAGTACTGGGATTACAAGCGTGTGCCACCACGCTTGGCTGCCTCATTTCTTTTAAATTGAAAGCTGCACTAATATAAAGGGCTAGTGTAGTAAATATTAAAATAAATTCTAAAATTGCTTTTGACTATTGTGTAATCACTTCTTAAAAAACTTGATGAAGCGTCTGACATGACATAGATTGAGAAATAATGGTTTACAGAGCCTTCATCATCCTTTATGTGATATCCCAGGTAATTTTTCATACAGATTTTAGAAATACATGTATTACTTTATCTTTACCATAGTCTAGTACAATACATTGAAATGAGTCAACCGAATCTCACAGAAGTATATTAATTTACTGATCACACAGCAAATAATTCTAGGCACCAGAATACAGAACATTTTGTCTGATTCCTTGTCTCTGCCATTTCTACCACACTAGGGTACTTCTCACAAGACATAAAAAAATATTGAAAATCCTCTTAAAGGAAGCATTTGAATATAGTTGCTAAAACAAATGAGACTCAGGCAAATTTATGTAATAAGGTGAGGCTTAAGGTGGAATTCTGAATAGTGTAAAAAGGAATGGCTCCTAGTGCCAAAGAGAGAAGATTCAATGAGTGCAGGCAAGGCCCAGACAACTTGATGCCTAATGACAGTGGTTGTATTACTGGCAATTTGCTAAAGTTTTCTTTGGAGTTGCATCAAATTACAATTTGAAAATAGAACCCAAGCTCTGATTCATTTGCTGGAGTCTAGAGAAATCTGGATACACAAAAGGAAGCTCTGGCCTGGGGGCCTTTCCTAGGAGAGGCTGTGACAAGAAGGATTCAGTGCCCATTTTTCTCACTGTCCATCAATGTTCTAGTGTTCTGGAAACACAAGACCGGGGTACAGAGCAAATCAGCTAATAATAGCAATAGCAGCATGGTGCTGGTGCGCTTCCCAGCTGTTAGTCTCTTGGGCAGTTGTTCTTTTCCATCCCTAGTCTTCCCAGAAAAACAAACCCACTCCTGTTTCTCCAAGTCTCTTTATCTTAATTTCAGTTTTCTTTTAACAATTCCCCCCATGAGTACTGCCCAAATCTGTGCACGTGTACATGCGTGTGCACACACACACACGTGGAATAAAATCAGATTTGATTCTATTCTTTATTATTAACATTTATCATATTGAAAATTTGCATTTGCTTTTTTAACATAGTAGTGAGTTTCTTGAGTTAAATAAGGATATAGGCAGTGAAAGCACAGATTACTTGCTCTCAAAGGACTTTGACAAGAAATGAAGCTGCCCAGGCAGGGTGGTGTACTCCTGTAATCCCAATACTTGGGAGACTGAGACAGGATGATTGCAGGTTCAAGACCAGCCTTAGCCACTTAGTGAGACTCTCAGCAACCTAGAAAGACCCTGTTTCAAAACAAAAAATAAAAAAGGGCTAGGGGTGTAGGTCAGTGGTATAATGCCTCTGGGTTCAGATGGAAGGAAGGAAGGAGGGAGGGAGGGAGGGAGGGAAGGAAGGAAGGAAGGAAGGAAGGAAAGAGGAAGGAAGGAAGGAAGAAGAAAAGAGGAAAAGAAAAGACCCAGTCAATCCTCTAACATATAGGATATAATTAATTCACAGTCCAAATTCTCAAATTCAAAGAAAAGAAGTGAAGCTAGTTGTCCCTGTGCAATAGGAGAGGGAGTGGGATAATGCTCTCAGACATTTCTTCTGAAGTTATTCATTTCTGCTTTGCTTGGCCAGATTCTGCTATGATAACTTCATTTTTAAAATGATATATTTTTCTTACACAAATAATTTCCAAATCCAGAAAAAAAAATCTTTGGGAAATGATGACTTCCAAGGCTATAGTTGAAACAATGCCAACTCCAAAGTTTTGTAAATTGGGCTCTAAGTGTGAAATCCTTCCAGCTGTTAAATGCATCCCATATCAAATTATAGTCACAGTTTTTCAGAATTTTTCCTTCTGTTTGAAGACTCCTGAAAACATGTATGCCTGGAAGCTAGGATGTAAACATTCTTCTAATCCTCTAAAGATTATGAAGAAAGCAAATATAAGAATTAAGGGTACACAGGTCACATTTTAAAAAATTTTTGTAAGAGTTTTTCTGTGTGGTTTTCTTAGCTTTCATAATGGTTCTCCAGAAACAGAATGAACTATAACCTGCCCACTTGATAATTTTCAAAGCTTTCGGTAATTATTCAAAGAAAGTAGATTTCTGTCTTTTTTTTAAGTAGCTATTACATTCGGTGGACACTTTTCCCTGTTAATACAGCAGCTGCGTGGTGCTGAGTTCCCTAGAGGAAGTGATGCTCTCTGGACTTGCCCTTTAGCCTTTGTGAATTTATTTTGCATAGACCCAGTCACATTCTCTAACATATAGTATATAATTAATTCACAGTCCAAATTCTCAAATTCAAAGTTTACTGTTGGAGAATCCAAACTTTAATTTGCATTGGTGAGAAGCATAAGATTTATGCTTTAAACTTTAAAACTTTAATTTTCTGTTATCATTAATCCATGCAGACTTGCATCGTAGATTATCCCGAGGGAAGCATAGATTCCTTCAGAAGAATGTAAAGTAATTTTTTCCTGCTTCGTCAGATGCAAGGGAGGAAAGCAGAGTGGATGGAAACTCGTCAGGTTGTCTGCACTGTGGATAGTCTCTTAGACTGTGTTGTGGGAGTCTGTCAAACCCATTGAATTTAAGACACATGAATCCTTAAAATCAGTAACCTATGCCATCTAACTCATGCTTGTTTTCATTCAGTTCACAACTATTGTATATATGCAAAGCATTACCATGAAGAATTAATGTGAAGGGATTTATAAACTATTAATAGAGTTTTATCGACCCATCACATCTTTATTTAGTTTTATAGTTTGCATACCAGTTTTGTGACATCTGTGAAACCTTCCTTTTGCCTCTTGTACCACCACCATGGCCGTTAGGAAACCATGTCAGTAGGGTCAGAGGATGCCAAGACCAGTACTTTGCTACTTTGTGGGGGATATTGTGTTTTGGTTATATAACTAAAATATGCTCATATGCTTATAGCATTTATTTATAATTATAAATAAAAATAATCATCCATGGCCTTTACCACCATATCACTTTCTAATCTTATCTTTCATAAACATGTGTGTGTGTGTGTGTGTGTGTGTGTGTGTGTGTGTATGTGTGTATGTGTTTTACTGGAGATTGAACCAGGGGCATTCGACCTCTGAGCTATACCCCCAGCCCTCTTTATTTGTTGTTTTTTGAAACAAGTTCTTGCTAGGTGGTTGAGAGGCTTGCTATGTTGCTGAGACTGTTCTCAAACTTGTGATCCTCCTGTCTCAGCCTCCAAAGTACTGGGAGTACAGATATGCACCACCATACCTGGCTTCTATACACTTCTAAAACAGAAATTATGCTATATTTAACAATTGTGGGAAATGTTCTTATGAATATGAAAGATTAAAATAACAAGCATACCAGAGTGTTGGTATTATGTATGGGTATAGATTTTGAGCATATATAATTCAAAGCATATATAACTCACATATTTTAGCGCAAATGATTCAGAGTTTGGGTATCATCTGCGCAACTGTTTCAATAATTTAGTACTTTTTAATTGATTCATTTAGACAATTGGTTGCAATATAGTCATGGAAGTTGTCCTATTGTCATAATAGGTCTATAGAGTTGATTAAGAAAACTATGAGCTATCCCTATTAAAAATATCTCCTTATTTTTGCTTATTTTATATTGTGTAATCAACTTGTTTATGAATAAACCAAATTTATGGCAGGCTATTCAGGTTAGGTTAGTTTGAACCTGATAATAGAATGTCATTATTTGCTCATTCATTCATCATTCATTCATTCAACACATATTGCCTAAATGCTCACACTCTGCCAGGGACTATGCAGGAGTTTAGAACACATTAGTGATTATAAAAAAAAATCCATCTCTGTTCTTGAAAAATTTGCCTTCTAGTGAATTCCTCAATTCAATTCCCCAAGTGAATAATAGAAATATATAGTAGCTTTTTAGTAACTTTGAATCCAAAGGCCCATGGCACATAAGACCTACTCTCGGTGATGCTAATTAAACCAGTGTCATACAGCAAACTGAAAATTTTGCCTGTTACACACCTTTTGTCTTACTTTAAAAGTTATCAATTAAAAATCCATTTTAAGGATATAATTTTATACCAGCATGGACCAAAGTCAGAATTTGGGATATCAAGTTTTGAATAATAACACTGAATCAGTTCAGAGACCTCAAAAACTACTAATTTACCTCATTTACCTCAAAAACTACTAATTTCCTATTTGATCTTATTCATGTTGTAGGACCCTGTTCACCAACAGGTTCACTAGGAGTAAGTATAATATGAGGGGCTACAGAACTGTTCTTAGTTGGAAAGATTTAGAGATGAGTCTTCCATTGGAAACAGCATGTAATGGATTTCCTTTCCATGCAGGTTGCCTCTCCCTAGGCATGCCATGAAGTGGATGCACACACACCAGATCCAGTGCGATGACTTCTCTTGTAATTGGCCTCCTATTGTAGGCAGAATCACCTCTGATCATGATCAGACTCTAATTCCTGTGACCTATTACTATGTTGGGTTATAAAAAAAATGGGCTTTCAAGGGCACAATGATTTGGATTTGGGGTGTTCCCCAGCCCTCATGGAAAAAGGGTAGCAATGTTGGAAGCAGGACCTGGTTGTAATCTCAGCAGTGGATAAATGCATCTGATAATCCAGATAATGGATTATCTGGGTGGTAGTCCAGGCTGGTAGGGTGTGGCTGGAGAAAGTGGGTCCCTGGGGCTGCAGCCTTGGGGATTATATATGATGCCTACTCCCCTCACTTACTCTCTTGCCTCTGGGCTTCATGATGTGAGAACGAAGACTTGCGCTCTCCCTGTCTCCACTTCCCATCACCATGCCCTGAGATCTGTGGTCCCTGGCCTCACATGGACAGAACACCAAAATGCCTAAGGAAATCATGAGCAAATAAATCTTCCTTCCTCTAAGTTATGTGGTCAGTTCTTTAGATTATAGCTGTGAAAATGTTGACTGATACAAGGGGTAATTAAGGAGAGAGATGATCCTGGACTATCCAAGGACAGTGGGCCCAATCTAAATGTACAAGCCCTTAGAAGCTGAGAACTTTCTTCAGCTAGAGGCAGAGAAGATGAAGCAGAGGTGAGGTGAGAGAGGTTTGAAGGATGACCTGAAAACCCACAGTTGCTGGCTTTGAAGATGAAGGAGGCCATATGCCAGAGCATGATAGGCAGCCCCTAGAAGCTGAGAAAGATACCCAGCCACAGTTAGTAAGGAAATGGGACCTCCGTTCTACAATTGCATTCTACCAACGTGGTACTTGACTAAACATCCATTATTTATTAAGCCTTTACACTAGGAAGGAAAAATTAAATGCTTGGAAATATTGCAGCTTGCTATTCTTTCTTTGACAGACTCTTCTCATTTGTAGCATGGAGATTTATTTACAATGATGAGTGCTGCTGTGGGGCCACCCATGATATCATGAAAGTCCTGGTCCAGTAGGACCCAAACACACTCTCTGAAAGATTTAAATAAGTAAACCCTGTGTGGAAAAGGTCTAGCAGCCCCAGGGAATCAGGTGGGGTTTTGTCTTCCTCACCTGAAGTTTCTTTGGTGGGTAACAAGTTTAGTAAAAATCAGAAAACCAAGACATAGAGAAAGCTGATTGACCAACCAGGCAAAGCACACCAGGTGGAACCAGAAGAGGGCTTTACACCTTCATCTCCAGCCCAATAGTAAAGCCATGACAGGATGTGTGCCATTTAGTCTGTTTGATTTCACGATGAAATCCAAGCCATCTTTCTGAAAGGCTGCTAAGTGTGATGCGAAAGACATACTTTGCGCTTGCCTCTCTCAACTTTATGGCCACTCCATAGCCACACAACTCTAGAAATCTGATTTTGAAACAATTACCTAGCTTCCAGGGAATAATTACTTTAATGATCTTTTAAATATTTTCCCCATAAGATTTGACCTTGCTGTAAATTCTTTATTGCCCATTTATATGGTGAGAGGGGATTAGGCAGACACCGTTCTTGAGTCTTTACTGAGCTAAAGGAAAGTAACCAATAGATGGCTAAAAAAATCACTGAGAAATATTTAAGGGAGAAATGAAAATTCAGCACTTCCAGAACCTATAGAGACAACCAAAGTCAATGATGAAAACAGATAGACATATTATGTCAAATTAGCAGTAGAGGAAATCAGAAAATGTCATTTTGTTTTGTATGAACACTGAGTTGGAAGCTGATGTTCTCTACTGATTGTACATATTTCAAAATATTTTAAATAATATTTACAAATTAATTTAAAAACTGCAAAAATAAATTAATAAAATTATAATAAATGGTGGAATGCTGTGTTTTTTTTTTTAACAAACTTAGTTGCTGTGTTAGACTTGGAAATTTTTTTGGTACTTCAAAGTCCAATAGATCTGGTACCCTTGTTTACTTTCTGTTTTATTTTCCTCAAGTCTGTGACAGGTAGGTGATGGTATCCCTCTTACAGTTACGAGTTATATTTAAAGGAACAGGCCAAGTTGGGGGTGGTGGTGCATGCCTATAATACCAGGACATGGTAGACTGAGGATCACAGGTTTGAGGACAACCTCAGCAACATAGCATGACTCTAAATAACCTAGCAAGACCCTGTTTCAAAACAAAAAATAAAAAAGACTGGGGTGTAGCTCAGAGGTAGAGTGCACTTGGGTTCAATCCTCAGTGCCACAAAAATAATAAATAAATAAATAAGTAAAGGAACTGTCCAGTTTTGTGAATCTACACAAAAAAGATATTTTCACCATTAATATTGAAAAATTGAGATGCACCCTAGAGACAGATATCATTCATGTTATTATTATATCATTCAGCTGCTATTAAATATAAACTACTCTGGCGGAGAATTTAGAAGAGGAAACTACTAAATTATAGGAATATAATAATAGTGAATTTGAAAAGCTCAAGTGGCTGTGCTCAGGATGTAGTTGAAGACAAGGAATAGAATCTGGGTGATGGAGGTGAACATACATTCTTATAATATACTAATATTCCATTCTATCTACCGTCTACAGACATTTCTTGAGCACCAACTTTCTGATAGTCCCCTGTGAATGCTCTAGTCTCTTTAGCACTTTTCTCTCTAAAAAACACTTGAAATACTTTGGCTTACTTGATCACTCATGAACTTGGAAGTAGCAAAGGTACTATTATTAATAATATCATTTTTAGGCTGTGCATGGTGGCACACACCTGTAATCCCAGTACTTGGGAGAATGAGACAAGAGGATTGTAGATTTGTGGCCAGCCTTAGCAACTTAGCAAAGCCCTGAGCAACTTATCGAAGCCCTGTTTTAAAATAAAACATAAAATAGGGCTGGGACTGTAGCACAAAGGTAGAATGCCCCTGGGGTCAATCCTTAGTACCACAAATAACAATAATGATGATGATGATAATGGTAATACCATTTTTAAGAGGAAGACCGTCCACTTAAATGATGGTGATAGGAATTGTAAGGACAGAGTTCAAACAAAAAATAAGTAGTTGGATTGTTTCCTACATACAAAACATAAAGAAAGCACAGCAGTGTTTTGTTGAAGAGTAGTAAATGAGATAAATGATGAATAGTCTGCAATAGCAATTGATCTTCCAAATTATCTAAAATAATTTGAATGTACATGGCTTTCACAGAGAAATTTTTAAAACCACCTAAACTATGTAAAGTAACACCTGAATAAATAAAATCATATGATATGTTTGTGAATGGTGAAGCTTAACATTTTAAAGACATAAATTCTTACCAAATCAGTCCAAAAGTTCAGTGCCACTCCAATATAAATTCCACGAGGATATTTTGAAGAACTTGATAAAGTTATTTTAAAATGCATTCAAAGATCCAAGAATCACTAAGGCAGTCTTGAAACGATTTCCTCTTGAGTTCACAGGTAGGTATACTGGAGAATAGGAAAGCTCTTGCTTTAATAACCTGCTCCTACTCAGGTATTCAGCACGCCAGGTTATTAGAGCACGTCTCTGGGAGACAGAGCACTTGTGACAGCCAGCGACTGCGTTCCTAATCTCCAGTAGCTTTGTGAAACCTTCCATATGGCTTTGTGGCAGCTCAGGAGGCTTCTGCCAGACCTTTGCTTTCCCTTCCACAATCGAGGCCAAGTCTCATTACGGCCTGATGGCTCTCTTCACTTCTAACCCCAACTCCATCTTGGTGCCTGTTTCTTATTGGATATAAACTTTACATACATTACATAGTTATCATTGTCACTATATGACTTCAATCTTCATGGATTAGAATGGTGATTGTGATAATAAGATGATTAAAGCTTATATAGGCAAGAACAATTTTCAAAATTAAGGCCTCAATTCTTGTGTGTACAGTACTGGAGATTAAACCCAGGGGCATTCTACCACAAACTACACCAACAGCCCTATTTATTTATTTGTCTATTTGTTTGTTTTTGTTTGTTTATCTTATTTTGAAACAGGATCTTGCTAAGTTACCACACACTGGCCTCAAAACTGTTCTCCTCCTCTCTCGGCCTCCCAGGTACTGGGATTACAGGTGTGCACCTCAATTAATTTTTTAAACACCTGTTAAATGACTTCTGTGCAAGCCCCTTTCAAATCCTTTTCCAGGGAAATAGGTGTGTAACAAACTTATCAATGCAACGGATATTTTTTAAGTGCTCTCTGTCTGCCAAGCTATATCTATTTTGCTAACCTGTGTAAAAAATGTTGTTAAACAAAGCTAAAAAATGCCAAATAGTTTGCTCACTTATTGCTATTCAGTATTTTACATGAGTAACTATTATATACCAGGTATTGTGAACACAAAATGAATAAGACAAATTTAACACATCACTAGGAAAGGGAAAATTCCAACTTTCCCCACACACACACCAGAGCATCTGCTGATGAATAACAAGGTTGCAGAGAGAGACTCCTGGCTGCTCTGAGCAACAGGACAGCCTGCAACTGTTTAACTCTCTCACCTGTGCCTGTCAGGGTCCACACTGAGATGAAAAGTTATTACTTGGCATTTTCTGGGATTAGTTTGAGCATCTGTTTATCCTGAACAGTAGATAGAAAGGAATTGCTACAAGACAGTGCAGCTTGATCAGTTTAATAAAATCAGCAGTGCAATTCAATTCCACTCACCAGGAAAACTTTCAAATTCACATTCAGATTAATAATACTAATGTACGGGTAAAAGATGCTTTGATCCGAAGGATTCCAAAGGCTTTGCACACTTAGGTGGTTGATGTTCAAGAACAAAGTTTGCATACAGCTGTTAGAAGCAGCCGAGTGCCCGAGTAATGCCTTCCATCAAAAACAGGGGTAGGTTACTAAAAATGTCATGGCATCATGGGGAATGTAGGTTTGGAGAAGATAAAATAAGGTAGTTATAAGCAATTTCATACTCTTGAAATAAAATAATGGAAACAGCCACTTGTCAAATAAAGATGTCAGTGAAATCTAACACACCTTAAATGTTATTATTGGTATGCTATGCTAATTTCTTTTAATCACATTTTACTCATCACAAACTTTCACCCTGAATAAAATATATGTGAAGTTGTATTACTTTAATGTGTATATTAATATATATATATATGTGTATATGTGTGTGCGCGCACAAACACACACACACACACACAGACATACAAAAATGTAATTGTTTATCTTATCTTTCACCCAAATGTCTAGTTCAGGTGGTTATATTCCTTACATGCAAACTGAGACTCTTTTGAGAATTAAAGGGGAGACTTTTAATTTTTGAAATATTTTATTAGAGCCAGGACTGGTGGGGCATGCCTGTAATCCCAATACTTGGGAGGCTGAGACAGGAGGATTGCAGGTTCAAGGCCAGTCTCAGCAACTTAACAAAGCCCTCAGCAACTTAACAAGATCCTGTTTCAAAATAAAAATAATAACATAGGACTGGGGATCTAGCTCAGAGGTAGAACACCCCTGGGTATAATTCCCAGTACCACAAAAAATTTATTGGTGCATTGTAATTGTACGTGATGGTGAGATTCATAGTGATACATTCCCATATGCAAAATTATTTGGTCTGTTTCCTTCCCCACACCTCCTCTTTCCATCCCGTCCTCCCTCCCCCAATCCCCATCCACTACTCTATTGGTCTCTCTCCTAATTTTCATGAGGTCCCTGAAAGGGGGGACTTTTAGTAATCAGAGTAGGATGACAGGTGTCAACTAGGAACATCAATGGAAAACCAGGACATTCAGCCACTCTATGATTGGTGCTTTTTGAGTTATGACAGTTTGGACTCCTGCCTTCTTGGCCATACTTCCCATCTCTTTGAATCCCATTTCCCTTCATACCATATTTTCTGTTTCAGTATTATTTCATATGGACCTCTGTACTCTCCCTTATTTTTTCAATGACTACTTAATAAGTGCATTTCATATATCAGATATTATTCTACTAATTGCAGATGCAGATTCAGCCTGTGACCTCTAGAAGCTTATATTCTAGTCAGAGGCACAGCCACACCTTAGTCAACTAATTAGGCAATTGCGTCTGTGATGACAAATTTGAAGAGTGCTTCGAAGGTGAATCACAGTGTCTGAGAGCATGTCATCTGTCCGGGAAAGCCTTCACACTGCAGCTGCCACCTTGAGAAAATTCGAAAACCTGAAAAAAAAAAAACTATGTACATCTTTCCTTATCCCTTAAACAATCTCTAGATTCCTTGTAATACCTATTACAGCCCAATGCAAATGTGATGTAAAGAGCCATTAAACGGTATTGTTAATTTTCTAAAAAAAAGAAATTGCCAACTTGTTCTCCATATCCTTTTATATTCCCACTAGCAATGTATGAGAAATTCCAGTTGTTTCACATTTGTACTAACATGCAGTCTTGTCTGTATTGTTTTTACTTTACCCATTCTAATAGAGATGTAGAGATATCATATTATGGTTTAAATTTGCATTTACCTAATGACTAATAGCTAAGGATGATAAAAAAATTCTAGGCAATACATTTCCTATTCTTCACTTCTACTGATTGTTAAGACTACGCTTTGTTTTCTGCCATTATCTTCTTTTGCCTCCACTCTTTTAATATTTTTACTATTTTTAAAATTTCTAATCTTCAGTTTTATATTTTTCTAAAATTATACCATATAGGAGTAACACAGGATTTGCTAAACTGACCACAACTTCTGCCTAAGATAAAGCATGCAAAATTAATCTCTACACCAATTTCACAAGGAATTCAAAGGCATGAAATATAATGCATATCATGAGAAATTCACAGGTATGCAATATAATATAGCACAGGCATGTGCTACCAGCGACAAATTTGTCCAGGACGATTCTAAAAAGCTGGCATCACTCAGCATGTCTCAGGCCTCTTCTTAACCCTTCCCTTCAAGGTCAGTGTTCCCTACAATTCCATCCACACTCTCTCTCTCTCTTTTTTCCCCCTTAGAGAACTCTTCTACTGCCATGGCTTATGTCACTATCTTCATGTAGATGACTCTGAAAACCACATCTTCTGCTTTCAAGAGCGTTTCCTACAGAGAACAGCCCTGCATTTCCATCAGTGTGCAGGACAGTGTCACAGCCCCATCCGCTGGCCCTGCCCCAGCTCCAGCCTCTGTGATCGTCCATCTAGATCACTGCAATAATTTTCTGACTTGATTCCCTGGCTCCAGTCTTAAGCCTCCCAATCCATATCACCTCCACGCTGCAATAAACATGATCTGCATAAACTACACATGTTATCATGCTAACCCCTTTCTTTTTTATGCTTTTATTGGTTCGTTGTAATTTCCATTGTCGTGGGATTTGAAGTGACACCTTCATACATGCACAAAGCACTTGGTGTATTTCCCCCTGCATGCCACCTGCGTTCCCCTTCTCCCACGACCCCTCCTCCCCGTTCATGTTAGATTGGTGAAGATACCTTCATACATGGACATAACCCTATTTGAACTGTTTCCTTCCTCAATTCTCCTCTTTCTCTTTCTCACCTTCTTCTGATTCTCTTCCACTATTCTATTGGTCTAACCCCTTTCTTAAGACCCTTCCCTAACTCTGTCTTTCATTAAAGCCCAAGTTCTTGACATTGGTTGACACTCCCTCCCTGCATAGTGTGGCCTCTGCTTTTTTCTGGAGTCTTGCTTTCCACTCCCCTCTTGCACTTCCGGCCCAGCCCTGAAGGAGCACAAGCACTTTCTTAACTCTAGACATCACACTCGTGCCTTTTCTCCTTCCTGGCATACTCTTTTCTTCTCCTGATTTTCATTCATCTCTTAAGCCTCGGCTTTTTAAGAGCTTTCCTGACTCTCCAAATCTGGATTAGCCCCCATTACAATGTGCTCTTGTAATACCTTCTCTTTTTGTTATCACAGACCCATTTTATTCTCACCTTTTAAGTTGCTCACATTCTCCACCTGGCTGTGAACTCTATTATTGATTGAAATGTAAATGCTTCTATAGAATGGGAAACTTGAACATGAGTAGATGCTCAATACTTATTGGTTTCAGTTAGGGCCTGAAAAAGTGATAAAATTTTAGTATGTGAGATGGGAAGTCCGCAAAGGGAATAATATAAGCAAAGGTGTGTCCAGGAATTGGAAAATGCAAGGCCAATATAATTCTTAAATCATTCTGAGTGCAACTTAAATTTGTATGGGAAAACAATGAGAACCAAGGCTAAGGTCTTGAATACCAGACATTTGATATTTATCCCAGGCCTCACTGACATTAGATTCACCTGGGGAGGTTTTTATAAAAACACCAATACCCAGACTCCAGCTCCAGAGGCACAAATTCAGGTACAAACATTCTTAAAGCCTTCTAGGTGAACTAACTTGAGTTGAGGACCATAGCTTTCACAGGCAATGGGGACTTTTGACATTCTTGAGCATAATCTGGTATATATTAAATTTGTAATAATGTGCCAAATGAATATTGATGCTGTCCATAACCAGATCTCTTTGTTCCTGGTTATAAGGAAGTTTTCATTTTTTATAAAAATATATTTACTCATTTTTAAAATGCCACAGTGGTCTAATGAAGGAGTTACAGAGAATATGTAACTATTTGCAAAATCAGTTGATTATGAGATGACTCATGCTCGAAGTTTAATTTTTTTCTTTCCTTGTGTGCAAACACAAGTGTTTAAAACATAATTTGAGCTTTTTTTTAGAATGTGCATCCTTTTTTCTGATTATCTTTATTGTCTAATGATTTTAGGTAAAATTTATCATTTGTAAGTATGGCCTAAAGTCCTGACCGTTAAAGAAGTATAGTGTGAATGTATTCTAAATACCAGCTTTTCAAATGCCTTCGTCAATTATTATGCAAGGCCCTCCAGCTCTATTCTAAAATGTAGAACCTCTTCCAATCAAAGAGTGGAGCCTGATGACAGCGTTCTATAGCTCACCACCTCCCAGGAGTGACTTCAGTGTACCAGATTCGTTGTCACTTTTACAATCTTGATTTGACCCCATACCACTAATAGGGGCTTTGCTGCACAATTCATGTATTCATTATACCAAGTGAGCTCATGATGCTCTTACATTTTTAAAATAATAAATGCGTGTGTGTGTGTGTGTGTGTGTGTGAATGTCAGGATTCCTTACTGTTAGCAATTGTCTCTAAGATGCTCTAAAATTTTAGTCTAATATTTGACAGGGGGAGTTAGTAATATTTTATACTACTTTTTTTTTTAGTACTGGTGATTGAACCCAGAGGTATTCTACCTCTGAGCTACACTCCCAGCCCTATTTTATTTTTATTTGGAAATAGGGGTTCTCTCTAGGTTAATGAGAGTCTCACTACTTGCTGAGGCTGTCCTTGAGCCTGCGATCCTCCTGTCTCAGCCTCCCAAGTACTGGGATTACAAGCGTGCACCACCACACCCGGCTTGTTTTATATTACTTTTAGCAAACAATTATTCTCAACTCAATATCCTATACCTGATAAGCAGGCACAGAGATTAGATGCTATAATCACAAAACACATTCAAAGAATAGTAGATGCGATTATTTTTTAGATCAAAAGAGTTGTAGTTATTCTACTATTGAAAGAGTAGAGGATAAAAGAGAAGTGTTATTATTCAATGAATTTAATAATTTTAATAATTTTTTATGTAGTACTGAGGATTGAACCCCATGGTGTTCTACCCCTGAGTGACACCGTCAGTTCTATTATATTTTTTATTTTGAAAGAAGGACTCGCTAAGTTACCCAGGGTGACCTTGAACTGTGATCCTCCTGTCTCAGCCTCCCAAGTACTGAAATTAAAGGTGTGCACCATCATGCCAGGCAAATTAATAAAATTTTCACCCTAATTGAGGAAAAGTGTTGTTTTACAGAAGAATCCCAGTATTATGCCTCTGTGAAACATTTCCAAATATTGACTCATTTGTTAAGGGCCAGAAAGCAAATTTTTTTCTAGGTGAAAGGAAATTGGTTGTAAGTAAATTAATATTGGAGTAATAGCAAGATTTAAGTCTTCCTCATTTTCATCATATACCACATTTTTCTTGGTTTCTATGCTCTGTCTTTTGTTCTTATAATATTTCCAAAACATCTAGTACAAAAATTAAAAAAAAATAAATGCAACAGGAAACTCAGAGCCCACAGTCCAGCCATTTATAAATAATCCAACAACAATCAAGTATTGATGCTACCACTGCAGCAGAAAGCCAGAGCGGGAGTTCATTGAAAAATTCTCTTAAGAACTGCAGTTGTTCCATACAATAACATATAAAAGCAATAGTTATAAACTTCAGGTGGAGGAAGGACTGAAATTATTTTTGAAAAAAGAATACTGCTTTCCAACCTAATTGAAGATAAAGGAAACTTTTTCACTTTGTAATGTATGATTATATATAGTTGTATGTGACTGGTGAATGATGTCTAAAGGGGTTGCTCAAGGTTACAGGAAAAACCCTAAGGAATTCTTGCAGCAACATCCTGAAATAAGAGCTCTCGCATAATAGAGTCACTGTGGTTTCCTTAGTGAAGGAGCCTCTGTGAGGAACACGCAATCTTTAACTGCGCAGGATCAGAAGAATCGACTCATGCACTGGAATGCTTTTAGCTTTCGTTTGTCCCTCTGTTTAAAGAAAAGAGTTATGAGATTTGGTTAATTTGATCATTTTCCTCTTTCCTTTGGTAATCTCCCTCCTGTATTATAAGATATATGATGCTTCCTTCACCCTTCAAATGAAAGCTGAAATGAGTTTTCCATGCATGCTGTCTTGTAGATGCAAGGTCAAAAATTTACATAAGGGATTTGAATGTACAGTATACACAAATAGGAGTTGGGAGGAGACGAAATATTTTCATCATGAAGAGTACGTGTAGAGTAAGAGTTAGAACGTTCAAGTGCATGGGGGTAAGGGACAGGGAGATTGGTGTCATGGCTGTGGATCCAGAAATCAGGCATTTGTCCAAAATTTCCCCCGTGGTCTTGACCTTATCATCCTTGTTATTTAACTTCTTTACCAAAATATTTTAATTCTCAAATTAGCTGATAGATAGACTATTATAATCATGGAAATCCTAATGGGATTTTCTTAAATTCATAAGCCTCTGGGAAAATAAAAAAAGGCAAGACATCAAAGAAATATTTGAATAAGGAAAATGCTGGGGGACTTGCTATACTGGCTATTAAGGATGTAATACAGAGCTACAAAAACAAGGCAGAGTGGCTTGGGTCTGAGAATCAAAAGGAAGATCAAAGAAATAGAAAAGAAATGAATTTTAATTATTGCTAGCATTTCTTACATGACAAAAGTTCCATCACAAATAAAAAGAAGCAAGCAAATAAACACACACAAATCTAACAAGCCAAATGAAATCATTTGATAAATACATCATTTATTGAAATCTAATAAATCACAAGGAAAGAAATTTAATGAATGGTGCTGTGATGGTGGGTTAAATAAACTAGATCCTAAAATTACGACCCACTATAGTTCAGATAAATAAAAATGAGTGTCAAAAAAATAAAACTAAAGAAAAGAAATAATTTATGTAAATAGTCATCTGATCCCAGATTTTAGAAGAAGAAATAATCACCAAGGGAGGAAAAAAATTAATATACTTGAGTACATAAAAAGCCCAAAGTGTGATATATCAAAATCAATCAAAAGCAAAATAAGGAGTCATCAATAAACTTGATAAGTGTTTTCAGAACAATGAGAAAAGATTATGTCATTAAATAGAGTTCACAGTAATCAGTAAGTTATGGAAAAAGGGCTAAGTGCTTGTAAATAGGGTTCACAGGTATAATATATTATTATAATAATATAATAAATTATAAAATAATAATATAGTAAATATAATAAACATATTTGCCCTCTGAATAATGAGATATCAACTTAAAAGGAGATACCACTTTGAGACTTGAACTAGTGAAGGGAAGTGAAGGTACGAGGGGGTTTCACACATCCTGTACCCCACCTCTAGCCCATCCTTACTAGAGAAGCTTGCTCATCAGATCTCCCTTCTGAGACCTGAGTCTCTTGACCTGATTGGTCGAGCAGAAGAAAGTGAGCACAAGTATTTTGTTAGATCAGCACATTTATTGCTTATAAAAGATGGTGTTTCCCTGTGAGACAGTGCCTGGAGGGACTGTTTTCCTGATTTCCTTTTTTAGTGGGATTATGACTCCTTGCAGGATACCCCTCCCTGATCCCAGGACTAGAATGGAGAGTAAAACTGAGTAAACTGAGAGTAAATGGAGAGTAAAACTGAGATCGTGAGTGGGAAAGGGGGAACTTCCTACCATGCATCCCTCATAGCCTCTGTATGCACAGTGGGTCATTTAGAGGGAAAATAAAAATGGTTGTTTTGGGGTGTGTGTTTGGTACTGCGGATTGAGCTCAGAGGTAGAATGCCTCTGAGCTATACCCCCACCCAATGCTTTTTTATTTTTTATTTTGAAACAGGGTCTCACTAATTTGCTGAGGGTTTGAAGATAATTGAAGTAGGGTACAGAAGAGACGATGGGGCCTAGTGTTGTACAAGTAGGAACAAGGAAAGAGGTGAACAGTTTTGAGGGACATATTTTGGATGGAGTGTTGATGGTGCATGGGTATAGGACGGTGCCAGGAGACAAGTTCAAAATGACTCCTGGGTTTTTGACCTAAGCAACAGGCCCATGTTGGGATTCTTTTGTGAGATGAGGATCACCTGGCAGGGAGCATTTCAGCAGGAAATGTGGGGCCAGGGAGAGGGGAAGTCAGTAGTTGCTTTGGCTCTATTGACTTTGAGATGCTGGGTGGACTTTGAAATGCCTGAAGTTATGAAGGGTGTATTAGACAGGGTTCACTAGATTAACAGAATACACAGAATGAGTATATTTGAAAAAGGGATTTATCAGATGGGCTTACAGTTTGAAGCAATGTAGTCCCAGGTTCTGACTGCACGTGGAAAGTCAGAGGAACCAGTAGCTGGTCGAACAGTCTAAGAGCTGGAGTCTTAGGATTGGAGCAACCACTAATTCAGTCCCAGTCCAAGACGTGAAGATCAGGAAGCTCTTCGAAGAAACGATGGTGAAGTTTCAGTTCCAAGAGCTGGAGGCCGAGAAGATCAAGAAGCTCTTCAGAGAAAGTTGAAGCCGGCGGCCGACGATCTCAGGCGAGAGCAGATGCGTTTTCCTCGGAAAGAGTCGCACACATTGTACGCGGCTTCTCCCTCTTTTATCTAAGTCCGCACCTATCAGAATCCTGCTGCCTACATTCAGGGCAGGGCTTTCTGTTTAATCTGCTGTTACACACCCAAAGTCACATGATCTTGGGTGTGTCATGATCAGGTCAAGTTGACAACCTAGATAGTCAAGTTGACTATCACAAGGGGAAAAGGTTTTTTTTTAATTGTTTTATTAATGCATTGCAATTACACATCATAGTGAGGTTCAACATGATAAAAAACATACATACACATAGCTCTTGGTGCATTTTCCTCCACATCCCTCCCAGCTCTTTATATATAAACTTATATTTGGAAGTCAAAGGAAAGGTCAGAATTGGAGATATAAGTATGGGAATCATTTCCATTACAAATGTTAACTTTTCTAAGGAAATGGTCAGAAATTCAAACAGAGACTTATAGGTTCAAATGAAAGTGGTACACAACATATATATGTTAAATGACTAAGAAAGAAGTATAGATGTAATAAGCCAACACATTAATAGTGCTTTGCTATGGCTAGTACAATTATGAGTAATTTAAATATTTGTTAAATAATTTTGTCTTTAGAAATTCACTGCAACAAATATAAACATATATCCTTAAAATTAGGAAAATTAATCTTATTTTAAAAGGAACATAAAAGATTAGATTTATTAATGAAAAAATTAAAATATCTCATATAAGTGCCTATAAATTATATCTGGCCACTGATTAGTTTAATCATTTCTTTGACCTAAAGAGCTTGCAGTTATGCAGGTACACTGTGCTTTATTTTGCTTTCTGCTAGGGTTTGAGTGAGTTTCCTGGAATTTATATATTGGGAACTTTATCCCAAAACCATATATTGATGGTATTTAGAGGACCTTAGGAGGATTCAATGAGATCATAAGGGTGGGGATCCCATGATGGTATTCATGGCTCTATAAGAAGAGGAAGAGAGACCTGAGCAGCCGACTTGCTCTGTCTTGTCCTGTGATACCCTCCACCATGTTACAGTGCATTAAGAAGGCCCTCACCGGAAGCTGAGCAGATGCCAGCACCATGCTCTTGAATTTCCCTGCCTCCAGGGCCATAAGCTAAACACACCTCTAATCTTTATAAATTGCCCTGTCTGTGGTATTTAGTTATAGCAGCTGAAAACAGTCTAAGACACCTTCCCATTATTGAAACACTGCAGGCATGTTATAAACAAATTAGAAAACACAAAAGAATAAAGGGAAATAACCATTTACCTATTAGAGGATATTTAGTTTTATTGATCCCATCTCCTATTGTTTGCAATATACTTCTATCTTTTTATATCTTATTATAAAAATGATGTTACTAGTCCTTTAATGGTACATTTTTATCAGAGGTCAAAAAAGGTTCACTACTTCATCTGGGCTCACATCTTGTGATAGTGATCTATAATGTTCAGCCTCTACGATGCTGCTGCAGTCTAGTGTTTCACTGGAATTTTTCATTTTCACTTCAATGCCATAAAACTGTAACCCTAAATTTATTGCAATATTTACATATATGACAGCTGTTAAAACTACAGTAGTTGAAATACACGTAGGGAGGGAATGGTTACTAGGGTGAATGTATATATAATCACACACATACACTTTCATATAAGTAATTTATTGTAAAGTTGAACTTTTTTTTTCCCTTGTGGCCATAAGAACATATGTGTTGATATTTCTGTAATAAAGTTAACTAATTCACTCCTTCACGCATGTCTTTATTCACATCTATATTTACTGAAAAATCTTACAATGAACCTACTATGTGCAGGGCAGTGAGCCAAATATAGCAGAGTCAGGGAGAAGGACACATAATTGGAAAAATAGTATTGCCATATGGCGAGAGCTGTTGAAAGGGTATAATCGAAATACTTTGAAATCACACAAGAGAATGGGAGAGGGTGTCCCTTGAGCTGGGCGTTAGAGGATGGATGAGCATTTACCAGGCAGAAGAAAGAGCATTTGCACCTGCAAGGAGCAATGAAAGAAGGAAGGATGATTGAGGCAGGAAATAAAGCTTGCAAAGGAAGTTCGCATCAGCTTGTGAAGATGGGTCTTGCGTGCCACGCTCAAGAATTTGGATTATACATTGCAGGTCGGGGAAATCAGTTTTCATTGCATTGGAAACTGTCAGGATCCACTTGGGCTGGGAAGAGCGTTCTGCAGCAATGTGTGGACGGATTAGATCCAGAGAACTAGTGAGCAGCTCAGTTCAATGCAAGAGAAAGAGAGTCTGAGAACTTCAATAATTTTTGAGGAGGAAAAGGAGTTAGGAGATTTGATCAGCAAAACTGAAAAAAAATAACTTTGATCGATTAAAGGAAGAACAGAGTATGGAAGAAAGGTGATAGAGAATAAAATTTTAAAAGTTGGGTTTAAAAGAGAGATAGGGAAGTAATTTGAAGAAGAGCCAGACAATGTTAAACAGATACTGTTTTAAGGATAAATGAGAGCCGGGCATGGTGGCGCACGCTTGTGATCCCAGTACTTTGGGAGGCGGAGACCGGAGGATCGGGGTTCGCGGCCAGCCTCAGCTCTCACCTTTCAGACCACTGAGAGGGTTTCCAGGATGTGCAGAGAACTCAGCCTCAAGCAGAAAAATATGTTGCCATTCCAGTTCTGCCATGGCCTGGTTTTTGATGTTGCCAGAGAAGACAAATGCTTATAGATTTGACACTCTTCCCTCTCTGTACACTTTCCAAATAGTGTCGTCACTTTAAAATGGCATACAGACCATGCATGGAAGCATTAAACTAGATTAAAATCTGTGTCTAGTTCTGGCTCCATCACTATCTACAAATATGACTTAGGAAAAATCACCTAACTTATTTTTGTGAACTTCAAACTCAAAAAATACAAAACAGTATTGACAGCCGGGCGTGGGGGCGCACGCTTGTAATCCCAGTACTTGGGAGGCTGAGACCGGAGGATCTGGGTTCTCGGCCAGCCTCAGCTACTTAGTGAGGCCCTCCGCGACTTCGTAAGACCCGGTTTTAAAATAAAGGATAAAAAATAGGGCTGGGGGTGTAGCTCGGAGATTGAATGTCCCTGGGTTCAATCCCCGGTACCGCAAAAAAAAAAAAAAGAAAACAGTATTGACAGGTTCTCTGCTCACATTTGTGAGGAATAAATGATAATGCTAAGAAAAGAGCACTGAGCATTGCAAAGCACTATTCAAATCTAAGACATTTGTGTGGTTACTGTCATTATTGCTATGCTTGATCAACTAAATTTGAGAGAACTTGCCGCTAACAATTTATGTTTGAGTTGTGCCTTAATATATTTTCAAAGCTGGGTGTTGTGGCACATCATGCCTGTAATCACAGTACTTGGGAGGCTGAGACAGGAGGATTGCAGGTTTGAGGACAGCCTCAGCAACATAGCGAGACTTTCAACAACTAGCGAGACCTTGTTTTGAAATAAAAAATAAAAAGGGCTGGGTGTGTAGCTCAGAGGTAGAATGACCCTGGATTCAGTCTCTAGTACCACACACACAAAAAAGAAAAATATATTCTCAACTTGTAAACTTGTATTATTGAGTTTCGCCAATCCCAAGTCATACACTGAGAACCATGTTGAAAACCAGGGCCAACAAATGGTAGGCATTATTCCTTTTCGTAGACCCCTGGTTCTTTCTACTCAGCCAGTCATAACTCCAACTTGATCCGAGCCACCAGGACCAAACTGCCAAGCAGATTTTAGGGAAGCACAATTCTTCACACTGTGCACTCTGCTTTAGTTCTGCATAGAGAAAGAGAAAGAGAAAACCTCACATTCAAGCACATTTTTCTCCAAGCGAAATTTTTAGGAGAGCTTTGGAGACCCTATGTGAACAAACTCTGCTTCCTTCTCAGCCAGCTCCAGTCACGTGGCCTCCATGTCAGGCTCCCTCCTGCCTCAAGGTCACGCATCGGAGACGCCTTCCCTGGCAAGGACACACGGATAACAACGCACATCTGAGCTTCCATTGTCCTTGCCCTGCTTCACAACACCTGATTACCAACAGAGACAGAAGAAACTTATTTGCTTCTTGCCTGTCCCCTTCACTCCTCTGTGAATGCCACAGAAATCAGACCTGGTACTGTGTACCACGGTAACCTGTGTGCCTATTGCACTTGTTTAACAACAAAAACAAACACATCTGTCGATGAATAGAACAATTTTGCACATCCTGCATTCTCAGAAGGATTTTCAAAATTTAAAAAATATGAAGTAATATGAGGTCCTTCACTCAAGATTTAAAGCAATCAAGAAAAATGCAAATTCAGGCAACTGATAAGGCTTTAAAGTGAGCCCACAGGAGCAGGGCAGAGTGAGGTCAACAGCACAGAAGGTAAAATGGAAGATTCCAATAAGGTAACCAACTCATCCTGGGGGTGCTAGGAACTTTCCAGTTTTGGGACCCCCAAATCCCCATCCAATCCCTCAGTTCAGGTAGAGTGGGATTTTTGGTTGCCCTGGAACTTAGAGTCAGGTGCTCTCGAAGAGTTGAATTCCTCTTTCACGTCTATTAACAGTGTGATCTTGGGCAAGACATGCTGTCTCTGATTTTAGTTTCTCACTTCTAATTGCGGGTGGAAATGGATCAAAGGTTTGTAGGATAGCTTTTAAAAAGACTATATGTACAATACTTTCAGTACCTAGTAAATGTGATGGCCAGATAAACAGCAAATGGTATTATTAAACTTCCTGATTGATAATTGACATTCAATACATATCAGCTGAAAGGCCAGGGTTGATGTTAATTCCTGAGTGTTTTTTGTGACATGGATGAGGACTTTTCATAATAGAATCATACTATTTCAAAAGGTACATGTGAAGCCTTCCTAGTGAAATTTAATACTGCCTTTGGCTTTCTGTTCTTCAAGTATTTATCATAATTCTTTATCTAAACAAAATCATTTTTGTCTTCATAGTATTCACTATTATTTTTAAAAAACTATGCAGCACAATAAAACATAAAAAATAAAACTTTTATGAACATTCATAAAGTTTTATCCATTTTAAAACATTATATCGATAAATATTTTATCTGTCAGTATCAATAATTTATTCAAATTCATGTCCTTCAAAGAAATTTGGTGTAGGCTGGGAATACTATATTATAGGAGAGTATAATTCTTCTCATCAACAAAAACAAATGTTTCAACTAATTTTATGAAACAAAAGCCTTTAAAATAGTCACTTGGAATTGATTTGAAAAAAATGCTCTCCTGTCTGTTTCTGTTAATGCCCACATGAGTTTTACTAGTTGCAACTGAAATCACAAAAACCAGGGCTTGATGCTTAGCTGGCAAGGAGCCAGGATAATGAAATTAATAACATATGCTGAAGAACCCATTTGTAGCAATTTTTCCATTAAAAAACGAGGCAGCTCAAAGCTACTGACAGGGCTTTCCCCATCCCTACTCCTTTATGTTCTTTTGCCGTCAATATGTCTGTATGCTGAAGCCCATGGTTCTTAATTTTTCTCAATTCACATGACTGCAACATTCAAGCAATCTTGTAGTTGTTAGGCAGAAAGTTAATTTTTGTTGTTTTTGTAAGGTTCTTTTCTCTTCCTTTTCTTTCCTTTCTTGCTTTCATCTTTCTTCTCTCTCTCTCTCTCACTCATTTATTTTTTTCAGGACACAGTTGAATTCTGTGATGTCTGCAAACCAAGTTGGACCCCAGTCCTGTGCTTAGGGACACTTTTTATGACACAGTTTGGGTTGCATTGGCTGGCCTCACATGTTAGCAGCCTGACATGGAACTCTTCTGGGGTTAAACACTCAAATCCCAAAGGCCATGACTAAAAGTATGTGTATCTTATTTAGAGAAAAATCCTCTGAGGTTCTCTCTAAAAACTACTTCTTCACTCTTACTTTATTTACATCACTAGCAAGACTGGTAATCTAATTTTCAACATATAATAAATTGGGGGCAGCAAATTAGGAGAAAAAAATAAGTGACAATAGCCGCAAAGACAGTCGACAACTACATAGGAGTCAGAGAGATGCTAAACCAGGCATAAGGAAAATGTGGTATGCTCCATAATTAGTAGGTAAAGAACTTTAACCAACTCAACAGTTTTGGGGGCATCACAGGATTTCAGAAAGCAGGAGCTTTTAAATAACTGTTATGTTAAAATAAAGATATATACAGTTGTCCTTCAATATCTATGCAAGATTCTTTCTAAGACCTCCAAGAATTCCAAAATCTGTGGATGTTCAATTCCCTTCTATAAAATGTTGTAATATTTGGACATAACTTATTCACATCCTCCCCTAGCACTTTAAATCATCTCAAGATTATTTACTATACCCAATACAATGCAAATGCTATGCAAATTACATGTTCTTTTTTACATATTACTCATGTACACTCTATTAGTCAACCCATAAGCCAGCCAAATCTTGAGAGATGGGATCAATAGTCACTCTTCATACCATGCAAATATTAAATCTTTATACTATACTATATTCTGGTTTTATATCTTTTACACTAGGAAGTATAAATTAGCTCTAGTTCCTTCTCTCAAAAGACTCATATTTGAGTAAGAAGCCGAGAGTTCCAATTTCAAAATAAAAAAGAGAAAGGGTTGGGGTATAGTTCGGAGGTAGAATGCCCCTGGATTCAATCATCAGTATACACACACGTATACACACACACACACACACATATACACACGAGGTCAGAGTCATCCCTTCAGTGGCCTCTTAAACAAGAGCCTAGTTTCTTCCTTTTAAGGTGACCTTAATAAACACAAATACTGCAAAAAGCCTTCCATTGTGCATCTGTGGATTTATACTCATCCCTACCCACTACTTTTCTTTGTGATTCAACTCCATCTTCTACTATCACACAGTAGAGCCCTTGAAGGCAATACCAAGCCCATGAAAGGCATAGACATATTTGATAAATACTCTTTTAATAAATAATTTTTATAAAGCACTGTGGAATTGTAAAGGGTCTTTGTCGTTCTACCAGGTATCTTGCATGTAGAACAATGAGGATCAATGTTTTCATCATGATCTATTCTTTCTTCTTCTTTTGAATTCAGGAGAAAAAAAACCAAATGACAAAATTTAAGCAAAGATTCTAATTAAAGAAGAAGGCTTCAGTATTTGGCTCAAGGGTCTTATATATCCATTACTCTTTCAAAAGATAAAGAGGAAGGAAACAATCTGGATTCCAAGGCATGCCATCTTCTCGAAGGTTCTGCCACCCTCCACTGACTTCTGTGAGATTGTATGACTGTATTGGGGGAGGGGGTAAGAGGGAGAAGTGATATTTAGTTGAAAGTTATCATGATACAGAGTAGCTGACCTACACGTGATCTCTAATGCAGAGAGGAACATATTAAAAACAACATTTTGTGAATGCTATCTGTTGTAATGACAAAAGACTACAGGTCACATAGAACAGTTCTCTTAGAGGGTGTACAATAGCACTTTAGGACACATAGCTGATTTCAGCAAGAAAGAGGCTTGACAGGGGGAAGGAAACCAAAGCTGTGTGTGTGGTGGGGTGAATATATGGAAGGAAGAGCAGAGAAAAAGCGCATGACATTCCAGTCAGCAAATTAGACTCCCAGAATTAGTTAAGCGGAGGGAGATAAGAAGACTGGGAGTGTGAAAAGTAATGAAAGTAATGTATTGGCGAACAAACAGGTTACAGACATTGAATGCCACAACATGTAATTGAGAGAAAAATGTTCTAAGAAGCAGGGAAATAATAGTGCAACATGTGACAAACTACAAATGGAAAGCCGGATCTGTAGCACAGACATTGGTGTGTTGAGGCTATAAAACTCAAAACCTCTTAAAGATTTCCATAAGGCCATTAAAATTCATGAGAGAAAAAACCTGAGTAAGATTTAAGGCTGTTAAGGAAGAAAGAAGACATTTCCTGTTAACTGGAAGGACTTCATGTAGTAAGAATGCAAGAAGGTCAAATTGGAGATAAACAACTAATATGGAATGAAATCAAGGATTCTCGCAGACCAGAATAAACCTGGAAACTGTAAAGATGAAGAAAAAGTAAAACCATCTTCTATCAGTTCTACTCAAAAGGAGTCCAAGCAACTGACCCAGAGATAATGTAGGAAGAAGAAATATTGGAGAAAAGGAACAAAAACTAAAGATGGCAGAAGACAAGAATAAGCTGTTTTTCCAACATTTTTATATTTAATACTAATATATCCAAATATGATGTGCCAGGCACTCTTCATAGTACTCTACAAATGTGAAATCATGGCACCCACAAAAACAGCCCATAAGACATTAAATAATGAATATGATTTTCAGACGAAATGGGTGGATTGAAAAAAAAAAACAACTACCAAGTGGCAGAGCAGGCTTAAACTGAGCAGCCACGCTTTTAACCTTTGTATAACTTACCAACTTTTGCCTCAACCATAACGTCCAACACAAATTGGAAAACTAGAACATTTTTTTTTCATTCAAAGAAATGTGACATAGTAGTCTCTATAGGTTGAGAATCCCTTATCTACTTGTTTCCCAGAAGTGTTTTGGATTTCCGAGTTTTTCAGATTTTGGAA
The DNA here is from genome assembly GCA_004027185.1 of Glis glis. Classification (NCBI taxonomy): domain Eukaryota; kingdom Metazoa; phylum Chordata; class Mammalia; order Rodentia; family Gliridae; genus Glis; species Glis glis. The sequence continues at coordinate 53,224 of PVJS01002013.1, forward strand.
TATTTGCAGATATATAATTAGATGTTTTGGTGATGGGACCCACATCTAAATACAAAATGCATTTCTTTTTTTCTTTTTTTTTTATGGTGCTGGGCATTGAACCCAGGGACATTCTACCTCTGAGCTACACCTCCAGTCCTATTTTATTCTTTTATTTTGACACAGGGTCTCGCTAAGTTGCAGAGGGCCTCAATAAATTGCTGAGGCTAGTTTTGAACCTATGATCCTCCTGTCTCAGCCTCCCAAGTACTGGGATTACAAGCATGTGCCACCACACCTGGCAAATGCACTTATTTCATATATACCTTATATATGAAATATATAAGGTATATATGAAATAAGTGCATATAAATACATACAATATAAATTTAGTAATTGTGTACATGAAGCAAAATTTCATGATGTGGAATTTTGTACTTGTGGCACCATGTTGGCATTCAAAAAGTGTCAAATTTTGGAGCATTTTGGATTTTGGATTTCCAGATTAGAGATGCTCAACCTGCCCTGGATATTGGAGCTAACCTTCTCCAGTAATCATCCAATTAGATACATTACCCTTCTTCAAGTATATTTGTCTTCATCCCTTATTTCCTTCACAAAGCAAGCATTTGTTGACTATTCCCTCCATAGATGTGTGCCTGGCTCCATGAAATAAACGAGGACTGTAGAATACAAGCTGCTATGATCTCAATGTTTGTGTACCCCAAAAATTCATGTGGAAACCCACCAAAGTGATGGTGTCAGGAAGGGTTGACATAATTAGAGTGGAATCTTCATGAGCAGAAGTAGTAACCTTATAAAAAGGCTTAGAGAGAGCTGCCTTGCCCCTTCCACCATGTGAAGATACAGGAAGAAGGTATCATCTATGAACCAGAAAGCAGGCCTTCACCAAATCTGCCAGAGCCTTGATCTTGGACCTCTCTGCCTTCAGAGCTGTGAGAACTAAATGTCTGTTATTTATAAGGTACCTAGTCTTTTGCATTTGGTTATCACAGTCAAAAGGGACTAAGACACAGTCCTTGCTTTCAAGGACCATGCACAAATTGGATTAGGGTAATTGCTATAACAAGCAATCCCAATATTCCTGTTGCTGCTCACAATAATATGGAACTCTTCCCATTCCAGAGAGACTACCATGGGGGAGGGAGGCATAAACAGATGGGTTCTTCCCTCGGGTCAATCAGGGACACTTTCTCCATCATGGGCTCTGTGCTACTCCAGGAGTCCACCCCATTCAGTGAGTCAGTGGGGAAAGAGAGGAGAATGCCTTCTGGCAGGTTGTAAGGGTCAGCGCCAGGGGGCACCAGGCTTTGCTCTCATTCCATTGGCCATCGCTCCAGTGCATGGCCACGCCTGACTGGAAGGTGGCTCCCCCAAAGACCCAGAAAACCTGCTGCCACTGTCCAAAAAAGACTCTGTTGACTTTTACTTGAGGTACCAACCACTGTATCAGTTTGGATTTAAATAGGAAAATAGAACCTGCTCTAAGATGTTCAAGTGAGCAGGGATTTAATGAAGGGTATCAAAGACTTGCAAAAGCATGGTAAGAGAGAGGTGTGCAAAAGTTAGGGAAACTGCTGCTACTGTTTAGGAAATCAAATCAGGAAGGGCAGGAATCTTAGGGAACATTGCTCATGACCTCACTGCCTGTGGTCCTGAAGTAGGTGGTTTCCGGGAAGTGTTGGCAAAATATCTCCTCAGCCCTCTGCAGAAGCCCACATGCCTCCTTGTTACCATGGGAGCAGGGATGGCCCCTCCTCTCTCCCACTGCCAGGCAACTCAATCTGGCACCTCATACTGGCAGACCTTCAGCTGGAGCCTGGTGGCAGAAGCCGCTGGGAAGTGTGGTGTTCAGGCCTTCAGCTCTTGCAGTGGAGGAAAGAGCACATGAAGGCGTGCACATGGTTCCAAGGTGTCAATAGACTCCAACCTGGGGAAGCATTTTTGTTTTCTTTATATATGTTTTATTTTGGAAACAAGAAATAAGAAGCACTGTGTATTAGAATTTTACGTATTAAAATTCATACTAGTTAGGCCCCCTTTTATGTTTCAGAGCCAATTTTAAAAGTGTGATATTAGGGAAGTCAACATAGCACACATTTGAGAAAATGTGCTTAACTGGGGGGAGGGGTAAGACTGCTCTGTTTACAAAGAGCTTCTGGGCCAGTCGCAGAAGGTCCAGGGTGGTATGTTTTCTCTCATATTTGGAAGCTAGAAAGAAAATAGGAAAAGTAAGGGACTTTAAATAATGTGGAGAGAGACCTATAGAGTAGTAGAAGGGGCTTGAGGAAGGTTGTTAGGGAGGGGGAGAGGGAGGATTGAGGGAGGAAAACAGTTCAAATAACACTATGGCAATATGTGAAAGTATCACGACCAATTTCACTAACATGTGCTGCTGAGGGAGGAGGGGGGAGTGGAGAGGGATGAGGAGGGAAATACACCAAGCGCTGTGTGTATGGCTATTTTTATAACATCGAATCTCACTATGATGTATAATTGCAATGTGCTAATAAAATATTTTTTTTTAAAAAGAGAACAAATAAATGAATATAAAAGCCATTTGCTTCAGCACAGACACTATCTATCTAGTATTAAATTGAGGGGCAGCAACCAGTCAATGAAATAAATCAATATTACCACTGACCCTTGTGATTATCTGCAACAGGGGCCTCAGTCCTGTCTAGCTTTTTGCTCCAGCTTCCCAGGGAAGGGTTAGTCATAGCATAAACTTAATGTTTTGGTGACTTTCTGTTTGAGGGCTACGATGGACCCTGCTCAGGACCATAAGGGATTTACTTAGTTATGCTTTGCTTGAATTCTCTGACTGTTACCACAGATTCAATTTTACATTATCAATGACTTTGTTGCTTAATTATTCACTGTGCTGGAGTAATACTTAGTAACACTTAACATAACACTTATACTTTTTGCACTTATAGTATATAAGTATAATGATACTGAGCTTAGGTGTTCAAGTAGGGAGTGCTACAGGAAACAAGTACAGTTACAGACCACCATGTTAAATATAACAACCAAGAGGCTAGGGCAGTTCTAAGCACAAGTTCCTATCTGTATCTGCAGGTAGAAGTGGAGGTTGTGCAAGAACGCTGGTGCAAATGCACGCTTCTGATTGGTGAGCTTGGCAATATGGCTCTGTAGGTTCTGATCAAGGTAGTAGCTCTAGGCAACACTGGGGGCAACCTCTGAAAATGTACACCTCAAAACTATGTCTTCTCAGTGGGGCTGAAGGCAGAATGGAAGTATTTTGCTGTTATAATGAATGAGTCCCTGTTTGCTTGTGTTTACCAAGAAAACTAATAATAACAACTAACACTTATATAATGCTACTTACCAGAACTATTATTATCCACATCTCACAGGTGAACCCAAAGTTACAGGTGGAAGTGCTATGGTTTCAAAGTGCAAGTACTTTAGCATGGTGGCAATATTTGGCTCACAATTCTAGGTATTATTTTGACTGTTGTATTGTGTGTGGATTATCTGTCTGTTTTTCCAGTTATAGCACCCTTACTGAAGAATCAGCTACCTCATCTATTTTTACAACCCTGAGTTAAGGGAGTAAAGCTGTTCCTTCCCTTGAATGATCTCCATCTTCATTAAAAATGAGCAGCTTCCTATTATAATCATAGTACATGTAGGGGCGAGAAAAATGGTAGGTGGTCTTTACTGAGAATTTCTCAAGGAATCTCTGGCTATTAAAATGGGAAATCAACACATTGTGAATTATAACATAAATTTGAAAAGTTGACTTGGATGGTTAGGGTAATTCTAGGTCATCATTGTATGATTTCATTGCAAATGAATCTAACAACTATCTAAATATCTACAATTTAATACAGACCTATTTGTACTTATCTGCTATGACAGTTGGAAATCATTGTTTGTAATAGCAAAAGATTGGAGTCAATATAAATGCCCATCAATACTATACTAGTTAAATAGAATATTATGTTCAATTTAAAAATAGAAGCCCTCCACGTATTAGTGGAAAGATATTCAAAATATACTGTCGAGGTGTAAAACAAGGTTTAAAGAAATGAATACATATGTTACCATTCATATTAAAAGAAAAAGAAAAAGAAGCTATAACTGTATTGGCTTACATAGCATAATATTTTCTTTTGAAGAATAAATAAGAAAATAGCACTGGGGATTACCTGCTGGGATGATGGGAACTGAGAAGATAGGGAGCGGGAGGGAAGAAAGACTTTTTGCTGTATGCCCTTGTATCCTTTTCAATGTTGGAACCATGGAAATATGTTCAGTATTTTGAAAATTGATTAAAAAAACAAAAGATGCCGGACGTGGTGGCGCATGCTTGCTTGTAATTCCAGTACTTTGGTCGTGGCCAGCCTCAGCTCGCTCTCTCTCTCTCTCTCTCTCTCTCTCTCCCTGTCTCTGTCTCTCTCTGTCTCTCTCTACCTAGTGAGGCCCTCCGCAACTTCGTGAGACCCAGTTTCAAAATAAAGTATAAAAAAATAGGGCCGGGGGTGTAGCGCGGAGGTAGAACACCCCTGGGTTCAATCCCCGGTACCGCAAAAAAAAAAAAACCCAAAAAACAAAAGATCCATCTATTAGACACTTGGATATAGACTACTAAAGCTAAGCACTATGGGTGGAGGGAATAGAAAAATATTTATTTGGGCAAATGAAACATGGACCGCTTAACACTTACTTAGTAAGCAACATAGAAGTAAACACAAATTAGGACAAGATAAACTGCTGCCCTAAGTGCTAAAGGCATGCAGACCAATGGCATGCAGAGTATTTGCTGAATATAATCAGAGATGTCTTCATGAGGGAATCGAATTGCAGGCTTTGGTTTGAGAGAAAGATATGGTGTCATAACCAGTGTGGCCTTGAACATGTAGCATTCTGGAACTACCTTCAAGTGTGGAAAATCCAACTACACTCTTTAAAGACATTGAGTGAGATGGAAGGGCTGGTGCCCTGAGCGGTGGAACACTGGTACACTGGGTTTTGTATCAAGAGAACCAGAGAGAAGCGCTATATTCATCTTATTTAAGTGAGGATTGAGCAGGTCTTGGTTTTTACTTATTTTTCACCCTCCTATCGTAATAGATTCTATTTTCTGAAATCCTTTTTAATTATATTTGGTGTTCCAGGTACATGTGTATATCACTTATAAAAGGTATTAATTTAATATTTCTTCCCAATTTCACATCTCTAATATCTTTATCTGTTTTAATTGCATTGGATAAGACCTCCAAAACTATTTTAAATAGTAGTAGTGGTACTTGGCATCCTTCTTTTTACTAATTTGGAGGGAATCTACTAGCTGGCTACTGAGATAAATTTAATTAAGAGCAACTTAATTAAGTGTTATGCACTTCAATGGTTTTTTAAAATAAGTATGGATATTAAACAGTGCTAAATGTATATTCAATATCTGTAGAAATGATCATGTATTACTGCTTATAGACCTACAAATACAATAGAGTATACTAACAGATATGTTCATATTGAACCATCCATGCATTTCTGAAACTATCTCTACTAGATTATAATATCCTACTATCTTAGAGTGCAGATGCATTCTTTCTGTCCCTATTTTATTTAAGAATTTTATGTTGCTATTCATAAATGAGAGTTCTATGTAGTTTTCTGTCAGGGGATGTGGTAGACTTTAAGGTAAACTCCAGGTATTCATGTTCTTGTGTAATCAACTTTCCCTGAGGGCTGGTTGATTCTATGATTTACTGCTAACCAGTTGAATATGGCAAAGATGATAGGATATGACTCCCATATTGACATTATATTACATAAATATTCACCTTGCTGGCAAATTTGCTATAGAAACTCTCTATTGGTGACTTTGAAAAAGCAGACTGTCATAAATTTTGCAGTTACAAATACAGAAATAATCTTTATAAGGTCTTGGTATCCATGTTCTGCATTCTTTATATTTTCTACAAAAGACTTGGAAAGCTTCCTTTTTATTTATATTCTGAAACAGACTAAATATGTTGTTTTCCAAAAACTTGGTGGAAACCCTCTGTTAATCTATTTTTACCTGATGCCTTTTTGAGAGGAAGTTCTTTGAGAGTTTTTTCTATTTCTCCTAAATAATTTGTCCTGATTACATTTTTCTATTTCTTCTGTAGTCAGTTTTGGTAAACTATACTTTCCAATAAAAATGTTCTTTTCATGCAAAATTTTAAATTTATTTATAGAACTAGGCAAAAATAGTCTTTCACAATTCTATTAATTTCCTTCATTTGTAAACTTTTAAAAAGTGTGATTTGATCAAATTTCCCAAAAGACAGCTTTTTCATTTATTCATTCATTCATTGACTAATTTTCTTGCATAGGACCTCTTTATTAACTCATTTCTAATATTTGTTTGTTATTCCTTTCTAATGTTATGAGACATGCTCAATTCTATTTGTTTTTCATCTTTCCTGTTTATTGATAAAATTTTTGGACCACAGTTTTTTGTTTTACTCTGAACATTGTGTTAGTTATATTTTGTAAGTTCTAATATGAAGTGCTTTATCATCATTTTTATATGTTTTGTAATTTTGGATTATATTTCCTCTTTGAGAAAATCAATGTTAAGTACTTTCTAATCTCTAGGAAGTGTCTTCTTGTTTCTGTTTCTATTTTTGGTACATTATGATCAGAGGGAGTTTTCTATAATGGATCATACATGAATAAAAATATTTCTTTATTGTCCATTATGATTCATGCTTGTGAAAGGTTTATGGGCACCTGAAAACAAGATGTATTTTCTATTTTTAGGGTTCAGTTATTGATGTATATCACTTGACTTCTGACTTTTGAGGGGGAGTTGTACTCAGAGGCATTCTACCTCTGAGCTACACCCCCAGCTCTATTTTATTTTTTTTGAAAAAGGGCCTCATTAAGTTGCGGAGCACCTCACAAGTTTGCTGAGGTTGTCTGTAAACCTGCAATCCTCATGTCTCAGCCTCCCAAGTACTGGGATTATAAGAATGTACCACCACATGCAGCTCATTTCTGACTCTAAATATTGTTATGAAAATATCTGAGGGAAGACTGAATTCTTTCTCTCATGTAAGTGACTTGATGTTCTCTTCCATCTCGCCATAGGATTTTTTTTTTATCTTTTTAAGTCTACTATTTTTACTAAAAAAGTTCAGAGGTTGAATATCCCTAACATATTACTTGCTAATTACATTTAGACTCAAGTGTTTTTGGTTTTTGAATTGGTTTTTGTTTTTTTGTACCTTGGAAAAGTTTCCTTGAGTTATATCTTTAAATATTCCTTCTAGCTCCATTTTTCTCTTATATGGACTCCAGTTATGCATATGGTACAAATAGTATGTTGTTTTTTATTATTTTATATTATGATGATTATTATTATGTGTGTGTGTGGAGGGGACATCCTGGAGACTGAACCTAGGTCCCCAGGCATGCTAGGGAAGTGTTCTACCACTGTGCTATGTCCCTGGCCCTATTGTTATCCCTATTATGTTATCCCTATTAAAATGTTATCCCTATTAACATTTTCTCTTGAATTATTTTTAACCATTATTTGAATTGTATTTTATTTTTCATTTATCTCTGTGTTCATTTCTGTTTTTCTTCAGTTTATTCACTTTTAAGATCTTTCTAATTTCTTCTTCATTTTTAGTACATTTATCTTTTCCAAATTCTTTATTGAGCTATGCTAGTTCATCTAGTACTATTGTCTGTCTCTTCTCTAAATTTTTGCTCCCCTGTTTTGTGTTCTTCATTCATAGAGGCTGCTGCTAAACTAACTTGAAAACAATTAAGTCAAAATATTTGTTTAAAATTTATGGTTTTCCGTGGTCACATTTTTTCCTAGCAAGTCATTCTGCTAATAAATTTTGCTGCTCATTACCTCCTTTATTCTTAAGCCTTCTCTGTACTTAGCTAATGCTAATTCATTTTTATGCTTTATTAATGTATAAACTGAATGTTTGTGGACTAGCTATAATAATATGAGTTTCTTATAAGTGGGGATGGGACAGGGTAGTGCTCTATATCTGGATTTAGTTTAGTTTTTGTTTTAATTTTCCTAGGGAGACAGATCCTGCCTTATCCTTAGCTACCACAGACAGCAGCTGCTTGAGGCAAATACAGGTTTCTATGCGAAATCTGCCTCCTCCAAACCCTCACCATTCTCCCTTCCTTCCACACAACTTTTGAATGAAATTTCCCATTTATGACTACCTTTTGAAATTTGGTGGCTATTAGTGTTGAAAAAAATGGAATTTGTCTCACTAAGTTGCAGAGGGCCTCACTAAGTTGCTATGGCTGGTCAAGAACCTGCGATCCTCCTGTCTCAGCCTTCCAAGTACCAAGTACTGGGATTATAGTCATGCACCACCACACCTAGCTGTCCTTTTCTTTTTAATTTTGTGTGTTTTCTTTCAAATGGTGCCTAAGAACAAAGGAAGAGAATCCTGAGTACACACGGCCATTTTCATAGAAGAAGTCCACTCCTCTGACTAGAAAAGTCTAATATTTACAGAGTAACTATATATTTGCTGCATTGTGGCAAACATCTGATTTTTTTTTCAATTTTTTCTGTCCTGTTTCCCCTCCTTCATACTGTGATTATGAAGGGGCCATCAATTTCATTACTGTGCTTTATTATTTCAAGGGCAGGCACATGCTATTACCCTATTAGGTGAAGTACTTAGCCTAGGTTAGGCACACGACCCAGTCAGCATCAACCAGAGCTCTTGGGGGAGATTTTTATAGAGAGTGAGTAAAATAATTTTTCCTCTTCCCAGATTTTAAGCTATACACATTGTGTAAACCTGTTGCTCCTTGTGGTTGTGTTTTTCTTTACATAGGAAAATGTTACCTGAGAATGAAGAGGTGGAGAGAGAGAGAGAGAGCAATTAGTGATGATGTGGCCTGAGTGCCTGGATCCAGCTATGCCTGAAATTAGACCTGGTGTTTGTTGTTATATGAACCAATATATTTTATCTTTTACTTTAATTAATTTGAATTAGAATTTTCTCTCTTAAAACTAAATAGTCATGGCTGGTTCCAGGAGCTTCAATTTTTCAGATTTATTATTGACTTAGAGTTTAAAATAAAAAAAAACATTTTCTCATTATTTTGACCCATGAATATGATATCTAAGAGGTGTTGTTGTTTGTTATGGTTCATTTAAATTATACTTTCATAAATATATAACTTTATGTTAAAATATATTTTCTTTTATTGCATGATTAAAAGACATTCTTAGATGTTTCATAAGTTAAATCAGTTCACTTCAAGAAAATTTACTAGGATGACTTCAAACATTTATGGGATTTTTCCTAAAAATGTGAAATAATCTACTATTTTGTATTCTTTAATGTGTTCCTTTAGATGTGGCTTTGATTTTCAGAATGTACGTCCAATAGTTGGCTACTCATTAAATGATGGCTAGGTGACATCATTACTTTCAGAAAGAAGAACATTGTATAGCCTTTAATTCCTAGGAGGTAAACTTGCTTTGGGTGGATGTGCAATACCAGACCAGTGGTTATTTTCCTGTGATGCTAAAGCCAGAAGGAAATATTTTCACATCTCTCTGCCGTAAAAGGCCTGAGCAATTATAGTTACTGAAGAATATTCCACCTCCAGCAGCTAGTTGGTGGGAAATGTGGCCTTTTCATAGACTAAGAATGAAAAGAGACTTGTGTAGAAGCAATGTTCCTCACTGAGAAGCAAGATTTACAATGTACACATCTGTCTTCTGGTCATTGAGCAAGAATTTTCGTACAGACAATGCAAGCAAAGTTGTATTTCAAAATCAGGTAGGTTTTGGATTAGTTCTAATTCTGTTACCACTGTAAAGGATCCCACAAATAAAAAGTTGCCCTTTTATTGAAAAGTGATTCCCTATTTCTTATGTGCCAATTAAATTTTTTTAAACTTTTCTTTTAAGAAAAATGACTCCTGGATAAGCACACTGGCTTTTACATGATTTCTACACAATTTAACAGAAATAAATAAATGTGTCTAAAATAAAATAGGATTTGGTCAATATCCTTAACATAAATATTGCATGGTCCTGACTATACATTTAAATGCTCTGAAAGTTTTAGACAATTATTAGATTAAAAAATCACTTGAAAACATTTAATAATATGCTATGCATTTGTAATACATGTAAATTTTTAATACTTTAGGACTACACGTGTTGAAATGACTGGTCATAGAAACAGAAAGTTAACTGCTATTAATGAAAATAAATCCCATTTTTCAAAAGAAAAAATTAATAATTATGTATTTATTATGACACTCGACCCAAAACAAAAGACTGAGAATGGTAGTGCTAAATTCTGGAGAGCTAAGGTCTCCCAAGTGTTCGTCACATCTGAACGATTGTCCTACGCTCTCTAGTCTAACAGGGTTGAGCCGCTGAGCTGTGCCTTTGGAGGAATTTGGAGAACAGAGCGGCCCCAGAAGCCAGCACTCAAAGGAGCCCAAGTTTCTCAGCCACAAAATGAGTTCCAATCCACACTTCCTTTCTTGTACTCAGGACAAATGGGTGTGTGCGGTCTCCCCTTGCTCCAGAAGCGCTGTGGACATGCACATTGTGATTGCTTTCCTCCTCCAAGCCACAGTGTTGATTTAACCCCAACTTGAACTGACATGTTTGGACAGGACAGCACGGCCACCTGGGGGAGCGTGACAGTTGCCCAGGGGTTTTCAGGTGTAACAATTTGGGGGGATGATATGCCTGACTCCGGATTTGGAAGGGGGATGATGATGAGAGCAAACATTTATTGGGAACTCACTAACTGCCAGGCACTGTCATTAGCAGTTTTCCTGTACTAATGTATTTAATTAAAGTATCATAATGAAATAAGCAGAGTGTTGTGGCACACAGGAGGCTGAGACAGGAGGATCGCAGATTTGAGGACAGCCTCAGCCACTTAGCGAGACTCTCAGAACCTAGTGAGACCCTGTTTGAAAATAAAAAATTAAAAAAAAAGGCTGGAGGTTGAACACCTTTAGGTTCAATCCCCAGTACCACAAAAAATAAATAAAAATAAAAATAAAGTATCATAGTGAAGTAACTTTGCCTGTAAGATAAGCACTAATATTCCCATTTTAGAGAAAGGAACTGAGAACTAAGACGAATTGCTCAACTTTCCACTGCTAGTTAAGTAGCTGATTGGGAATTTAAACCCAGGGAGTTTGGCTCTGAGGTACAGGCTTTTGACCACCACACTCTGCCTTCTACAATGTGGTGCTTGATTCTGTTACACATGAAAGGATTTTGAAAAGACAATATGAAGCGATCTTTGAGGGAGGAAAAGGAAAATTGATCCCTAAAACCAAAATAAGAAATCAGGGAGCATAAAGGAGTTACTAGGGAAAAGCTGGAAGGAAATCAATCTCTCTCTCTCTCTCTCTCTCTCTCTCTGTCTCTCTCTGTCTTTCTCTGTCTCTCTCTGTCTCTCTCTCTGTCTGTCTCTCTCTCTTCCTCCCTCCCTCCCTCCTAAAGGTGTTAACACTGAGGCAGGCTTGGAGGGAGAAGAAAGGAACAGAAAAGATACAAAAGATCAAAGAAATTGTGTTTATACTCTTAATGAAGAGTGATTTCAAATATAAATGATTCAAAGTTCATCAAATCACATTGAGAAAAAGTTGTTTGGGACCCAGGTCATGGAATTAGTTACCAGGCTGGTCAAATTCATACTGACTTCCTTCAACTTCAACACTTTGCTTTGAACCCAATACAAAAACAGCTTCCATGGCCAGGTGTGGTGGTGCACACCTCTAATTCCAGTACTTGGGAGGCTGAGACAGGAGGATGGTTGGTTCAAAGCCAACCTCAGCAACTTAGTGAGGTCCTCAGAAACTTAAGACCCTGTTTCAAAGTAAAAAATAAAGGGCTAGGGGGTGTAGCTAAGAAGTAGAATGCCCCTGGGTTTAATCACCTGTACAAAAAAAATAAATAAATGGAGGAGGAGGAGGAGGAAGAGGAGGAGGAGGAGGAAGAAGAAGAAGAAGGTGGAAGAGGAGGAGGAGGAGAAGGAAGAAGAAGAAGGAGGAGGAGGAAGAGGAGGAGAAAGAGGAGGAGGAGGAGAAGGAGAAGAAGAAGAAAGCTTTCATGGTAATATACACAAAGACTGAAAAAAAAGCAATATGCAGTGTGTTCTTTACTAAATTTAATTACCACCTATCTAACCACATTAGAATAACTTAGGGAAAGGTAATTTTAACTGGGAAATTAAATGTGTGCTAAACATACCCTAGTTTATTTAGAGTAAATTTTTAAAAATAAAAACACAAATGAAATATTTTTAACTTTTTGCACTCATCTATGGTGGAGATGTTATTTGTGTTTTAAATTGTCAGTCTGTTGTTGGTCTTTTTGACACTGAAAGGACTTAAATGTGTTTCAAGATAACTAGAGTTACCTTTTAAAAAATTATCTCCTTTGCTGGGGGGGAGGATACTTCTGATGGCATTGATAGTATTCCAAGTGCTTCTGGCAAAGCTAAATGTTGGGAATAATAAACAGAGTATTCTGAAGAGGTGGCATTAATGTTGTGTTGGGCAGGAGATCTAGGAATGTCTGAAACAGCTGTAGGACCAAGAGCTCCTCCTTGGGAGATCCCTGGGAGGAGTTTGTATACAAGATATTGACTGGTAAATATAAGAATTAATGCTTTTTTTATTAGCTAGCCTAATAACTTTCTAATGCAGAACTTCAGTCAGTTAAGAAAGATAATGCTCAGGAATCCTTTTTTTTTTTTTTTTTTTTTACAGGTAAGACCAAACCACTTAAAGCCAAATCAGGCCAGATGTGAGCTCTGTGAACTCTTCCTATTTCAACCCAAAAGGCCAATCCAAGACTCAGCTCCCACCCCTGCAGTGTAAGAAGAGATCAATCCAAACCAGGGGTATCAGCACCAAAGGAAAGTGGAAGAGAAGAAGAAGAAGCAGTGTCTTAGACAAGGAGAGCAAGACGCCCTAGGCTCAGCAGCCACATAGGAGAATAGACATTCTCAAGACAAGAGGAGAAGGAGGTGGCCAGGGCTGGTTACAGCAGTCCTGGATTTCTGACTGTTGTGTGGAGTAAATGAATCAGAGGGCTGCCGAGTGCTCAGAGGGAGGCTGAGGTGATCGAAAGTGATGGGGTGGAGGTGATGAGTTCAGATACTGGAGCCAGAAAGGGTCTCTCTAAGGAAGTGACATTGAAGGTGATACCTGGATTATATGAAGGTGTCACTCCAGGCAAAGAAGTAAGGGAGAGTGTTCCAGGAATGGGATACTGAGACTGAAGGCCTCAATAGGAGGAAAGTGAGGAGTGTTTCAGTAAGGCCAGCGTGGATGCAGTGGACCAATGAAGGACGTGAGCCAGGAAGGAAGGCGGGGCCAGACGGGGAGCACCTTGAAGGCCATGCTAAGGAGCTTCGATTTTATTCTCATTACAGTGGGAAGCCATGGGCAGATTTTTTAAGCCAGGTGATATGAACTTATTTGTTTTTAAACAATCACTTTGATTGTTCTGCTGAAAGCAGATTCTGGGAGGGAGAGAATGGAATTTGGGAGATCAACAAGGAAGAAGTTCTTACATCTATCTACAAGATGGCAATGGCATAGACAAGCAATCCACACTAAGAGGGGCTGTCTCCCTGAGAGACAGAGTCAGCAAAGTATCAGAGATCCTGCCAGCCCCGTCGCAGGGCTGTTTCCCTGGTCTTTGGCCACTGTGTAGCCACAAGGGACCAATGAAGCCATCACTGGTCCCCCAAGGCCTCTTATGAATGCTTGTTTAATGTTCTCTCCAGAAGCTTCTAAAAGGAGTCAATACAGGATATGAATATTCCCCCCAAGGTAACATTACACTGCATCTCCTATTGTCACCTTCCATTCTGTTTCCCATCTGGACTTATACTCTGCTCTAATTCTGCCCGTGTGCACCAGAAAGAGTTATACAGTGAACACCAGATTACAATGTAGCCCAGGTAACTCAGTGCCCAGTAGCTGCCTGATGTTTCCTCCACTCTATAAAATTTACAGTTCAATCCCCATCATGATCAAACTCTCACAGATAGTCTTACGAATGAACCCTCCCTCTGACATTTTCCACAAATAGATTTGATCCCCAAGAAAATGAATCTTCCGTCCCTTGAAAAACATAGGTCTACAAAATTAAAGTCAAGGTCATCTTTTTGCCCACCCCTCCCATTCTCTTATGGAATCAATTTTGGCAAATTAAAAATCCAGATCATTACTATTCTGTGTCTATCAGATCTTCACATTCCCCGAATTGCACAGAATCTAGTGCACTCATAAAACAGTACTAATCAAACCCTATGTCCATTCAATATTAAATATGAACTCATTAAAGTGTCTCTTCAATTATGCAATAGAAACTTTTTCTAGAATAAGAACTCAAGACCTGCAGATGAGTAACAACAGCCTTTAATCAAACTCTAATAAAATAACTCCAGACCATGGTCTCCAGGAGCCCACTTGGCCTCTTCAACTCATCCCTTCTCTAGACTTCTCATTTGGCATCTGCAGCCACACTTAGTGTGGCCCACTCCTCCCAGTTGGCTCAGGATTTTCCTGGTTTTAGCATTAGAAGCCCTGTGTTCTGGGAACCACCTCAGTCTTGGGTAGTTGGGACGACTGGTCCCCCTTCCATGGACTCACTCTGCTGTTCTCACACATGCAGCCTCAGGGAACATTCTTCTAAAGGCTTCTCTGCTTTCCTCAGTCTCGTCAATGCAGATCTCTGTTTGAATAAATCTTTGCAGAAAATCCATTCCTCACCACCTCTGTTATCATTTGCAGTAGCATTTATCAATAAATCACTAATATTGTGTATTTTATTTTTTTCATTTAATCATTTATTCTCTAGCATGTGAACACCAAGAAGTACTTCATCTTTTCTCTGCTGTATCCCCACCTCTTAGATCAGTGCCTAACACATGGCGGCCTCTTCCAAAACATGTGTTTGGTGGATGAACCACATTTTTGTTGTATTCTAATCTTTATATCATAAACCATAGATATTATGATCATCAATACCAACACAAACAGCAATTTTATACATTCATTCATTCAGCATGCATTCTGAAATTCAGCATTTTATAACTAGTACAATTTTAAGAAGTTTGGCCAGCTGGGAAGTGTGGGAAGCCACTGGACTCAGTTGATCCATGGTGAAAGGATTAAGCAGATGGGCAAGCCATTTAAGTGGCTTAATATTATAACTACTGAAAAGGCTACTTCCTGTGTGTCCTTTTGGAGTTGTTATGAGTCACCTTCCCCTTTTTAACATGAGTCGGTTCTTCATCTTTAAAATAGGGATACCACCTTGCACAGATATTGCCTATAGTCCTGCCCATTGCAGAAGGCTAGTCGTGCCTCTGGAATCTTGTCCCAAGCATACATAGTATCAAGCGCATAGAACAAGTCTGTCAGCTTCTTCAAATCCCTGGTTCTTTTCTGTTATTCCTAGTAAGATTCTTCAAAATAGTAATGCCCCCTGACCCATAGGTTTTTTTCAGCTCAGATTATTATATCATGCCTTTTTTTTTCTTTTTTTGGTACTGGGGATTGAACCCAGCGGCATTCCACCTCTGGGCTACACCCCCAGCCCTATTTTTTATTCTTTATTTTGAAACAGGGTCTCACTAAGTTGTGGAGGACCCTTGAGTCTGGCCACAAACCCGAATCCTCCAGTCTCAGCCTCCCAAGTACTGGGATTACAAGTATGCACCACCACTACTGGCTATACCATGCCATTTTGAAATTCCTACTTCCTGCCTCCTCAAAGTTTTTACATAAACCATAAGGATGGCAGGTGATTTTGAAACCTCTAAAGAATATTAGGCAGCTTTGTGTGATGTCACACAATTGTAATCCCAGTACTTTGGAGGTTGAGACAGGAGGATCGCAGGTTCAAGGCTAGCCTCAGCAACTTAGCGAGGCCCTCAGAAACTTAGCAAGACCCTGTTTCAAAATAAAAAAAAATAAAAATAAAATAGGGCTGGGGGTATAGCTCAGCCGTAGAATGTCCCTGGGTTCAATCCCCAGTACCAAAAAAGAAAAGAAAAGAATATTAGGCATGAGAGGTGGGATGCAGACAAGCTCTGTTTTGCCTTCAGTTCCATTCTTAGGTTGCCAAGTACAAGACTGGATAACTAGAAAGTCCATCCCAGCACCTGATGACTGCCTTCATTTAAAAATCTAACAGGAATAAGCCTTTCCAAGGCCAGCGTTTCCTTAGCTTAGAGATGCACAGGGATCAGCTGCGTCTACATCCTGCACCTCTAGAGGTTCTCCATGAACTCTGCCAGGAAGGTGGGTGGACCCTTGAGCATACGTAGCTCAGAACAGCCTATTTTAAAACAGGCAGCTGAACTTGGCTACAGAGTGTTTACTGTGTCATGCCCTAGGGGTGACTAAGTGGGTAGGCATCTCCAGGAGCCCGGCCAGAAGAGCTCTGTGTGGGAGCTACACCTCCCCTCCTCCAACTCTCCCAGGGCCGTCGTCCTCCGCCTGCCTTCCTGCCTCTGCCTGTGCAATGACAGAGGAGAAACAGCGAGTCCACCAAAGGTGTGACAAAAAGCTAAAAGAGGGGGCCACAATTTATTTTCAAACTCCATCTTCCAAAACCATGTCTCCCACTGACTCTGTTCCTTTTGGAGGAGGACTGTGATGCTGGTTTGCTGCTTGTGAGAAATGCTGGGCACACCACAACCTCGGGAACACTCTTAGAAATTGGAGAGACAGCCGGGCATGGTGGCACACGCTTCTAATCCCAGTACTTGGGAGGCTGAGACGGGAGGATCCGGGTTCGGGGCCAGCCTCAGCTACTTAGTGAGGCCCTCCGCAACTTAGTGAGACCTGGTTTTTGGAGGTAGAATGCCTCTGGGTTCAATCCCCAGTACCGAAAAAAAAAAAAAAAGAAATTGGAATTTCTAAAAGGACGGGTCTTTTCTATCTGACAAAACTCTGGCATCTGAAAGGCAGCGCACAACCCACGCAATGGACCTCAAGCCTCTTCTACCCCGGGGGCTTTGGTCTGTGCCCTAGAAATGAAACCTGTTTCCTGATGTGTTTTCTTTATTTTTTAATAAAAATATCAAAGGCATGCCTCTCCTCTGTGACTGAGGAGGGGAAGCTGCGGCAAAGGCTATTTTTTAACTGGAACACGGCCTCGTGTTGTGCCGCACTCATCCAGGGCGGCGGAAGATTGATGGCTGGACACGTGGAGAGCGCTGCCGCTGATTGAAATCAGACAACTGCAGGCTGTGAGGGAGAGCAGGACCGGTTAACCACAGCCATCCCGTGCAGCACATTTGGACAGGGCTTCTCCTCGGCCCGCTGTCTGCACTGCCAGCTCAGAGAAGCGACCAAGGGCAGCAAGAGGGGCCGTGACCACCTCGAAGGTGCACACCCCGTTGTGTCCGTCTCTGTCTCACCTTTGCCTTTCTAAAAAGTGCAGAGTAGAGCGCGGGGCGTGGTGGCGCACGCTTGTAATCCCGGTACTTGGGAGACGGAGACCAGAGGATGCGGGTTCGCGGCTAGCCTCAGCTACTTAGTGAGGCCCTCTGCAACTTAGTGAGACCCTGTTTCCACATAAGAAATAAAATCGGGCTGGGCGTGGTGGCGCACACTTGTAATCCCAGTACTTGGGAGGCAGAGACCGGAGGATCCGGGTTCGCTGCCAGCCTCAGCTACTTAGTGAGGCCCTCTGCAACTTCGTGAGACCCGGTTTCAAAATAAAGGATAAAAAAGAGGGCCAGGGGTCTAGCTCGGAGGTAGAACGCCCCTGGGTTCAATCCCCGGTACCCCCCCAAAACAAAAAACAAAAAGTGCAGAGTAGAGTCCAGCCAGGTGATGCACACCTGTGATCCCGGTACTTGGGAAGCTGAGACAGGAGAATGGCAGGTTGGAGACCAGCCTCAGCAACTTAGCGAGACCCTCAGCAACTTAGCGAGACCCTCAGCAACTTAGCAAGCTCCTGTTTCCAAATAAAAAATACAGTAGTTCTTGGGGGGTATAGCTTAGAGGTAGAATGCTCCTGGGTTCAGTCTCCAGTACCAAAAAAAAAAAAAAATGAAAGAAAGAAAGAGAGAGAGAAGAAAGAAAGGAAAAGAAAAAAAGAAAAGAAAAAAGGTGCAGAACAGGACCAAAACTCCCTGTGGAAGATCCACCACTGGCCTTAGGATTTCTGATGAAAAATAATCAGTCCATGTTCACACTCAGAGAAAAGATAAAAATGACAAAGCCCACTGTTTCCCTGGCTGAAAATCCTGATGCCCCCGCCTTTCCTCCACTCAGGGCACAATTCCTTTAGATTTCTTTATTTGCTTTTCAGTAGGCAGGGGCTGGGGAGGAAGGAAGCCTGGGAAACTGTCAGGGTGTTACTTGGTACCCATCCCCTGGATGGGAGCCAGAGTTCAGCGTAGTGAGCAATTGTGCGGCCATGCACTTGAACTGAGACATTTTTATTTCATTAGGGGTGTCAGTTTACAGCCATTAGCCAAGCAGATTGGCCAGCGCCAAATGCCTTATCGCCAGATCTCTCTTCCATTATTCAGGTCTTTAAAATAGAGAGAAAGGGAGGGAGGGCGGCTGTAAGTACATTATGTTTTGTGACTTGTCTCTATACTCTGGCCTAAACGGTCTAAAATAGGTTTTATTAGAAATCATTATTTAGAATCCAGCCCAGGAGCATATCGATCGCCTGTGTGTAATGGTTCCCAGATCAGGGAAAGTAGCAGAGAGGGTCTACAACGGGCCGACATCATGTCAGTGACAATTCATTTTTTTGCCAGTTAGGATACTGGTTTAATATCCTGAAAAAGGCACTTAACACCAGCCTTTCATAACATCTGTCAGGGCCCGTCCCGTGGCTTGTTTCTCACACCGTGGCTCCCGGGCAGTTTGGGACCTTGCTCTAAAACATACTTCTCTCTGAGGCCTTGGAATTCCTCAGACATTCAACCGCCCCCAGCCCCGGGCCCGACACTCGCAGACCAGCTGTTACAACTTTCCAGGACACTCCTAAATTTTCTAAATGTGTGCCATATAAAAATAAGATTTAGGACGGTGAGTGTTCAGGAGCCGTGCATGTGAAGAATATAACTCATCCGGCGTCTCAGGCCGTCCTGCGCACATCCTTCTGCAGGATGGTTCGGCAGCAATACCAGTCCTTGAGATTTGGGTCAAGTGATCATTATCCTCCCCTTACTTATCCAAAATGCTCTCTTCTTATTCAGAAACTTTTAAAAAAGTACAAA
>PVJS01002013.1:77500-89372 GCA_004027185.1 Glis glis
GGCTGCTTTGCTTTCTTTTGGTTTCCATTTGCATAGCATATAGTTTTTCATCCCTTTACTTTCAGTCAATATATAGCATTACTGGTGAAAGGAGTTTTTTGGTAAGCAGTTTATAGTTGGGTCTTTTCTTCCTTTTTTTTAAAATCCACTCATCCAGTTTGCTACACTTTGAATACAGAAGGTCCCCCAGCATTGTTAAAGATTTGGTCCTCAGCATGGTACTTTTAGCAGGTTGTGGAAACCTTTTACAGGTGGGCCTAGTAGAAGGGTTTAAGCCATTGGGAGCATGTTCTCAAAGAGAATTGTGAGATGTCAGTCTCTTGTTCTCTCTCTCTCTCTCTCTTTCTCCTTTTAGGCACCATGAGGTGAGCAGCTTGCTCCACCATGCACTCTCTACCATGATGTACTTCCTTGCCACCAGCGAAAAAGCAGTAGGACCAACTGACCATGGACTGAAACCTCCAAAACTGAAAGCCCAAATAACCCTTTTCTCTTTATGATTATCTCAGATATTTGTTATAGTAACAGAAAGCTAATACACAGTCTATTTCTTTTTATTGGAGAATATGATGTTTACTTTGAAGTTATTAATAGGTAAGAATTTACTTCTGCTACTTTGTTGTTTCCTGATAGTTTTGTATATTCTTTGTTTCTGTCTCTCTTATTGCTTAGCTTTGTGATTTGGTGGCTTTCTGTAGTGATAAGGTTTTATTATTTTCTCTTTTTCATTTGTGTGTCTGTTTTTTACCAGTAAGCTTTATGATTTTGTATGCTTTTTTTAATGGCAGTTATTATCCATTCATTTCCAGATGTAGGATTCCCTTAGAATTTCTCATAAGGCAGATCTAGTGATGATGAATTCTCAGTTTTTGCTTGTCTGGGAAAAATTTTATTCCACCTTTATTTCTGAGAGATGATTTTACTGGTGCAATACTCTTGGTTGGAAATTTTTTTCTTTCAGGATTTTAAATATATCATCCCATTCTCTTCTGGACTATAAGGTTTCTGCTGAGAAATCTGTTGTTAGTCTCATGAGGATTCCCTTATATGTAACTTGTCAGTCTTTTCATGCTGTTTTTAGAATTCTCTCTTTGTCTTTAACTTTTGATAGTTTGACTATAAAATGCCTTGGAGAGGATCTTTTTTGTTTGGGTCTACTTGGGGTCTTTTGAGCTTCTTGGATGTGGATGCCCATATGTCTTTCAAGACTTGAAAATGGTTCAGCTATTATTTCATTAAATAGATTTTCAATGCTTTTCCCTTCTCTTCTTTAGGAATCCATTATGCAAAATCTATTCACTTATTTATATCCCGTAAGTTTTGTAGACCTTTGTTTCTTATTTCTTCCTTCCTTCCTTCCTTCCTTCCTTCCTTCCTTCTCTTCCTTCCTTCCTTCCTTCCTTCCTTCCTTCCTTCCTTTCTTTCTTTCTTTCTTTCTTTCTTTCTTTCTTTCTTTCTTTCTTGATAACAGCCATGATGCTGGGGCCATAGGCTGCAGAGGGGTGTATCTCATCAGTGAGAATTTTCTAAGAGTAATATGACAATACTTAATTACACATAAGGAAGTTAATAATAACTTCATGATATAATCTACAACACATTGCATATTTATATATCATCAGTTTTTCCCAGTAGATTTCTATAATCATATTTTACAATTCAATATCGAGTCAAGATTCATGTGTTTCATCTGGTTGGTATTTGTTTTTATCTTGCTTGTCTTTCTTTTTTTACTGAGGACTTTTTAAAGACTCTGTGTCATTTGTATTATACAGAGACCTTTTTTTTGGTAAATCTTATAACTAAAATATCACATATAGCAAAATATCTAAGTCTTAAGTGAACTATTCTATGAATCCCTACAAAGGAAACATATCTTCATAACTTCTACCCAGATTAAAACATGGGGGTATTACCTGATGTCTCAGTCAGCATTCTTACTGTTATAATCCAAAACAACTGACCACACAATTTAGAGGAAAGGAGATTTATTTGCTCACAGTTTTTTGTAGATTCTGTGTTCAGTCAATGTGAAGCCTGGGCCTATGGATCTCAGGACATGGTGGTGGGAAGCAGAGAGAGGGAGAAAGCAAGGCTCCGCTCTTACATCATGGAGGCTGGAAGCAAGACAGAGAACAGGGGGCCAGGCATAGTGGCACATGCTTATAATCCCAGTACTTAGGAGGCTGAGACAGGAGGATTACAGGTTTGTGGCCAGCCTCAGCAACTTAGTGAGGCCCTGTTTCAAAAAAATAAATAAAAATAAAAAATAGGGCTGGGGGTGTAGCTCAAAGGTAGCATGCCCCTGGGCTCAAACCCCAGTACCACCAAAGAGAGAGAGAGAGAGAGAGAGAGAGAGAGAGAGAGAGAAGGAAAGGACCTTATATAATTCCCAAGGCCTTACCTCCAGGAACCTCTCCTAGCAACCAAGCCCCACTTCCAACGTTGCTACCTTGTTTCTGTGAGGGCTAGGGGGACATTGTAAATCTAAGCCACTATACCTGGACCCTCAAGCCCCCTCTTAGTCATTGCTCTGAGGAAAAAATAACCACTATTCTAACTTCTCTCATCACAGATGAATTTTTTTATTTATTGGTGCATTGTAATCATACATTTTGATGATGTTCAGGGTGGACGAGGCATACACGCACACATCACTCATTTAGCCCTCCCCCATTCCCACCCCCTTCCCTCCCCCTTCCCTCTTTCTCTTGCTCAGCATAGTGATTGACTTTGATAAGTTTCTGTATGTACATCATGTCCATTAGGGTGTTTCCCTCTTCCCCCTTTCATCTCCCTCAGTTAGATCACCTTCTTCACTCATCTAAGGTTTCTCCTTCTTTGTCTGGAGTCCCTCCTATGTCCCATTTTCTCCCTAGCTTCCTCATATTAGGGAGAACATCCAACTTTTCACTTTTTGTGACTGACTCCCTTTCATCATTCAGACTGTGTTCAGTTAGAGCTGAAAATGACAAAGGGAATCTGTTATGGCCGACACCTGGAATCCTAATAAGATCTTTTTTAATTACATACTATACCCAAATTGATCTCGCATCTATTTCAGAGCCTTGGTATAAAACTTCCTTAAAGATAATTATTCAAATGCCTTTTCTGCATAAAGAAGTAAAATCTGCATAAACCAGTAAAAATTTTAAAATTTAAGTGACTTTCTCCCCTGCAGGTTCCAATCTTTTCATGGAGCTCTTTATAAATTAAAAAATTCAATATTGTTAATGTTCTTTCTTAATTGGATAATAAATTATGGAGATGTTATGTTAGTTGCATTGAATTCCTTAGCAAATTTAAGGGTTTTTTTAAAGGAAAAAAAAGAATAAATCCTTAAAAAATCTAGACTCTAGGATGTCTCCTGAATATTCCCTGCCTACCATTAGGAAACTAGGTCAAAAAGCAAAAAGGAAGAGCACTAAACAGAATACATCATTATATAATAACTAAAAAATTATTACTTAGATTGATTGAAAACAGGTTTCTTCATGAATAAGCAATGAAAATAATACATCATATGGTTATGCCCTTCATCTAAAGCCATGGCTTCTCTCTGATGATTTGTTTTTTGCCAAGGAATAAAGAAATATGTGTCCTTTAAAGGCTATTTTCTACATTCATTATAGTTGTCAAATCTCTCTTCTTAGAACATGTGAGAAAACATGAAAGGACATTTTTAAAATTTTAATATCAGGAGATAACATGATTTTTTAAAGCCCATTTTATATTCATACTACATGTGCAATCAACTTCTGACTGAATTTGACCACAGAGGGATGATAGTTACCTCTTTATTGTGGTTCTTTAACACTCTGACAAATATTATTAGTGTTTCGACTCTCAATATAATCCTACTTTGGAAGTCTGCTTCTAACATAAAGGGAAAAACTAAGTGTTGGCTCAGGTTGATCCACAGTCTTTGTTTGAAT
The DNA here is from genome assembly GCA_004027185.1 of Glis glis. Lineage (NCBI taxonomy): Eukaryota > Metazoa > Chordata > Mammalia > Rodentia > Gliridae > Glis > Glis glis. The sequence goes on from PVJS01002013.1 coordinate 81,436, forward strand.
GCCACAAATTGCTATATATAAGAACTGGACAAGAGTCATCATTTTGATGGGGAAAATGGTGACATTTCAAGTAAAAATTAGGCAGATATTAGGATCTGATGTCACATTCTTACAGAGAGAGTCATGAAATCTTTAAAGCTCTAAGAAGTTAGGAACTAGATTTTGCCATCTCATTTAAGTAATGGCCTCTTCAACCACATTAGGGGGTTCAAATAACTTCCAACTTAAACTTGATAGCAACTACAAACCCCATTGAATCATCACCCTTTCTCCATCTATCAAACATGAATTTGTTTCTGACATTTGTGAAAATCATAATATTGCTGTAGTTTTATGAACAGTCCTTCAACTCTTCTCAAATTTTCATTCTCTTTTCTCCAAATAAACTGTTAACTCATTTCCCAAAATAAATAAATAAAAAGAAATAGTTATTAACCTGCTCTAAAAGTGCTTGCAAAGTAGACTTTTCAGTTTTAACCTTGGTTAGGCAATAACCATTACATCTAATTTTAGCATGTTAATGTAATTAATTTCTGTTACATAAGCAAAAGGAAAGAGAGGGAATAAAATACAAAACAATAAAAATTACTCAAACTGTTATAAAAAGCCTAGAAGTTAAATGCTACTAATAAGTAGTCTATGTTTTACAATTCACATAATAGTTACACATTGCAATATATTTGAACCACTTGCAGAAAATAATGGCCTATAGTTTTCAGTACACAAGGAAGCAGTAAAATCTCTACCACGATTTCATATGAAATGTTTTCTTGTTTAGCCATTTTATAATATACTTCTTTTGCTTCAAGAATATAGAAATCATAAAAACATAAAAAATTTTAAAAAAAGAATATAGAAATCATGTGTTAAAGTATATTAAATATATTTCCTGTTGAATATAATACTTATTACTTTTATCAAAGATAATTTATTGCCGGGTGTGATGGCACACTCTTGTAATCTCAGTACTTTGGAGGCTGAGACCGGAGAATCTGGGTTCGCGGCCAGCCTCAGCTACTTAGTGAGGCCCTCTGCAACTTAGTGAGACCCTGTTTCCAAATAAAGAATAAAAACTAGGGCTGGGGGTGTTGCTCAGAGGTAGCATAGTAGGGAATATTTCCAATTAAATAATTTCTAAGTCTTAAATTCTCCCATTGACTTTCCTTTGAAGGAGAGCAATAGGACAATAAAATGGAAAGGCAAAAACACTTTACAAAGAAGGGAGAAAGTGGGGAATTGTCCGAAAGCACATTTTGGAATCATTTTCAGTCAAAGGCATTCCTAACACTGGGCATATCATCCCAGTTTCTTGCTGCATTCATGCCTGCTCCCCACCCAGGTAATTATTAGAGCCACAGAAATCTAGTGAGGCACATCCTGGTTTGATTTTTTTCAGTCATCTTCTCTTTTTTTTTTTTTTGTGGTACCGGGGATTGAACCCAGGGGCGTTCTACCTCCCAGCTACACCACCAGCCCTATTTTTTATCCTTTATTTTGAAACGGGATCTCACGAAGTTGCTGAGGGCCTCACTAAGTAGCTGAGGCTGGCCGCGAACCCAGATCCTCTGGTTTCAGCCTCCCAAGTACTGGGATTACAAGCATGCGCCACCACGCCCGGCGCTCAGTGCCATCTTCTGAATTTGATCATTTTCTCTAAAAGTAGTTATGAGAAAGATTTTTAAAAATGGCTTGGCTTAACATCAAAGTGTTTTTCTAAAATAACTGGAGTCCCTTCTTTGCTATCTCTTATTCTTTAACTCCATTGCAATTTAGCTTTCAATCTCAAATATTAAATTGAATTTGTTCTCAAGAATCACCAGTGATTTCCTATTCATTGAGATTCTGGGGTGTTCCCATTATCTCCATCCTTTTTAACTTCCCTGTAGAATAGTGTTCCTCCAACGTGACCACACGCTGGGTGATTCTAATGTGAAGCTAATGTTGAGAATCCTGGCTCTCACTGGAATAGTAATAATGATCATCTGACCTTTCCTGAATTTTCCTCTCTTCCCTCTGTTTATTGTGCTTTGGTTCTTTTGCTACAATTCTAATCAATTCCATGTCTCTTATTCCTTTAACCACCCTAAATCATAATTGCATGTTTTTCTTCATCCATGCTCAAAACTTTAAAATTCCCCTTCTAAGTCAACATCTCTAGGTCCAACTTCTTTTCAGAACTCCAATTTGCATTTCTTATAACTAGCTGGAACTTGTCACCTGAATATCCTATTAACCTCTCGAAATGACATATCCTTTCTTTCTACTGGCCAAACATCTCATTTATTAACTTTCCTTTAGAAATATTTTCAGTAACAGACAATAATTCAATAATTTCTTTTTGTGGTACTGGAGATTGCACCCAGGGGTATTATGCCTCTGAGCTACACCCCCCCCCTCAGACCTATTTAATTTTTTATTTTGAAACAGGGTCTCACTAAGTTGCTGAGGGCTTTGCTAAATTGCTGAGGCTGGTCTCAAACCTGCGATCCTCTTGTCTCAGCCTCCCAAGTACTGGGATTACAGGCGTGCACCACCATGCCCATCTTATAATTCAATAATTTTTAAAAAGTTGTCAAAGCCTTGTGAGAAAGCTGGGCATGGTGTCATAAGCCTGCAATTCCAGTACTTGGGAGAATGAGACCAGAGGATCGCAGATTTGAAGACAGCCTCAACAATTTAGCGATATTTTCAGCAACCTAGCAAGACCCTGTTTCAAAAACTAAAACTAAAAGCACAACACTGGGAATATAGCTCAGAGGTAGAATGCCCCTTGGTTCAATCTCCAGTATGACAAAAAAAAAGGTCTTATGAGACACATGAAATAAGAATTTTGACGGTGAAAACATATGTCCTTTTACTTTCTTAACATAACACAGAAAGTAAAGGGACATATGTTTTCTCTAATATGCACAAGCTAGGGAGTATCGGGATACCAGAGGGACTCCAGATAATGGAGGTGAAGCCTCAGTGGAGCCAAGGAGGTGGACTAAGGGAAGGGGAGGGGAAGAGTGAGGTCCATCAATGGAAATTCGACCATTGACTTTGTGTACATATATGAATATACCACCGTCAACCTCAGTACTCTGTATTGGGAAGGGGGGAAATGGGGAGACTCTGGGGGGCACCAAATGCTGAGTGCATGTATACCATTGACAAACTGATTCACATTATGATGTGAGACTATAATGCACCAATAAAAGTACATTAATAAAAAAAGAATTTTGAGGGTGAGCCTGAGCATTTTTAAACCCTCTCCAAATGTTATAATGATAATGAATTATTAGCTAATCAAAATTCAGTATATCACGAACACATTCTGCTTTTACTCATGTATTCTCTTCATCTGGAGCATGATTCATCCAAAGGCCAACTACAGAAATCGATGTATTCTCTTATAAAGTCTATCCCTAACACTCTTTATTCTTAGGTAGATTGAGATCTCTCATCCCCGGCATAATTTCTCCCATTTTAAACTGAAATAGCAGTTGCTAGCTCTCTTGTTGCAGAACTGAATTTATGCCTGTATCTTAGCTTGTTTGTCTTATTTCTTCACTAAAGAAATAAGCTGAAGAGTAGGGGTTCTCACACTTCAGTGTCCATAAAGTTGCTGGGAAGTAGGTTAAAGTATATATTTTTGAGTCAAGTCCTTGGAAACTTATTCAATAACTCGAGCGATAATGCCCAAGTCATTGCCATACACACGAGGCAGCTCTGCTGTAGATGGTCTTAAAATCACACTTTGAAGGGAAACACACAGATTTGTGTGCGTCTTTGTTTGTATGACTTTGAACCTCACTATGATGTATAATTACAATGCACCCACAAAAGTATATTTATTTATTTATTTATTTTTGTGGTACTGGGGATTGAACCCAAAGGCATTCTACCTCTGAGCTACCCCCCCAGCCCTATTTTATTTTTATTTTGAAACAAGGTCTTGCTAGGTTGATGAGAGTCTTACTACTTGCTGAGGCTGTCCTTAAACCTGCGATCCTCCTGTCTCAGCTTCCCAAGTACTGGGATTACAGGCGTGTACCACGACACCTGGCTTAAAAGTATTTTAGAAAATGAAGACAAAACAGAAAACAACCTCTCACACCAGAAGTTTGAGCTTTTCTCACTCCACCATAGTCCTAACAGCCCCCCGTATACTGTTGGTGCTCAGTGTGTAGTCTAGGTCAACACCAGTCCTTGACCCAGTACACTCTCCTCAGTATAACACACTTTGAGGGTTGTCTACAGTTCCTCAAGACCTCTTCAAAGCCCTCCATGAAAATGAAAAACCATGAGCAGAGATAGTTTTTATTCCAGTCTTCTCCCTCTACCATGTGTCATTCCCTAATGTGATTCCCATCAAAGCAGGGCACCTCCAAATCTGTTCAGTCTTATCCATGAAATAAGTTGGACATTTCTCACAGTGAGAAATACTTGACTCTGTTACTACGCCAGAGCTTTCTGAATTAATCACACTGTCCACAGATTGGAATCATTCCACCAGTCTGGATTTTACAGTTATTTAAAGCCGAGCCGAAAAGAATTGCTCGGCTCTGGAAAAGGAACTCACAGACTCTCTGAGGCACAATCAATCGGATTAGGAGTTCCTCTTCCGAAGCTGGTTTTGTAACTTTGTCCCTTTCTGAGTTTTTCCAGTCACTAGTCATTTGGCCTTTCAAGCTCACTTGAAGAGAAATTGCTTTTCTCACATGATCCAATAGGTGAAAATAATCATGATGAATTAACAGCAAATTTAATTGAAAGAGTTATCTTCCTGAGCCGAATCCAAATGTTAAAAATTAGAGACTTAACTTGCTTTCAGATTCTTTAGAGAGTAATGAACTTGTTTTTCGTTTTTTTCTGTTTTTTTGATTTACAGTAAGGCTAAATGCAATGCTATGTTGTTCTTTGATACCACTGTGGCTTAGTGTGAGAATGTTTTCATTAAGGTAGAAAGCAATAAAGAAGGAAATTTGAAAATGTTTGGCCTGATTGTATTACCACCCCTTTATTCTCCAACATTCATTTTAATTAAGAAAGAGCAACCATTCTACAAAGTCAAAGTGGAAAAACCAGGATGTACAAGCATGTGTTGTTTTTTAAGATTACCAAAAAAAAATGACAAAATGAATTAAAATTTAATTATACTACTGCCGTGAATTTGTCAGTTTTACTCCATTATTAAAAGTTTTATAGATTTTTTTCCAGTTAAAAGCACTGAAATATAACAATCAAAAGGATTTGTTTAATTCCCATAATGTGGGAACTAGGGTACTTGAGATATGTGAATACTAAGATCTCACTGGGCTCAAAGAGAGATCAAATCTAGATGTTGGAGCCTGAAAAAAAAATTATTGCTAAGGAGTCTGTTAGAAACCTGCTTGTTCTATGAAGGCGGCCTGGGAGGTTCTTGGGGTAATATTTGCCTTCAGAACAGTGACAATAGCTCACTCAAATGTATCATGATTTTATATAAGCAATTTAGGTTTTCACCTTATTGGTCTTGAGATCATATATTCATTCAACAAAAATTTATTGAATTCTGCTGATTTGCTGGGGAGAAAATCAAATAAAGTGAAAGCTTTGTGGCCAGGCATGGTGGCACACACCTGTAATCCCAGTACTTGGGAGGCTAAGACAGGAAGATGGCAGGTTCGAGGACAGTCTCAGCAAGTAGTGAGACTCTCAGCAACCCAGTTTCAAGAGAAAAAATAAAAAAGGGGGTTGGGGGTGTAACTTGGAGGTAGAATGCGCCTGGGTTCAATCCTCAATACTGAAAAAAAAAAACAGTTTTACCTTCAAAATCTCACAATTTGCTAGAGGGTCTGAAAGGTAAACACATAATTTTAATCTGTCAAAAGGTAATCATAGCAGCTTGAACAGAGTGCTATGGGATTACGAAAAGTTAGGACCCAACTACTTGGTAAATTGGGGGCAAATTTAATAAAAACAATTTGAACTGAGTCTCAAAGGGATAAGCAGATGTAGGTCTGGCCTGTGAGATAAAGGTTTTAAATGAAGGTGAAAAAAAAAACAATGACTACTCAATGAGGAAGTTTAAAAACTTATTCTATCTTAGAGGAACTCTAAATTGCTCTACATAGCAGGAGCACAAGATGTGTGTGCGAGAATTACAAGAGATTTTGTCATCAGAAGCACTACATTGCCGGGCATGGTGGCGCACGCTTGTAATCCCAGTACTTTGGGAGGCGGAGACCGGAGGATCTGGGTTCGCGGCCAGCCTCAGCTCTCTCTCTCTCTCTGTCTCCCTCTCTCTCTCTCTCCCTCTCTCTCTCTCTCTACTTAGTGAGGCCCTCCGCAACTTCATGAGACCCGGTTTCAAAATAAAGTATAAAAAATAGGGCCGGGGGTGTAGCGCGGAGGTAGAACACCCCTGGGTTCAATCCCCAGTACTGCAAAAAAAAAAAAAAAAGCACTACATGATATAGGGGGAGTTGGCTTCTATTGTAGGCTGCAGAGACTCGGAAAAGTCTTAATCAGGGAAGTGACATGATTCTATTTATTTTATGATAAGATTTTTCAAATAAATATTAATAAATTGAATAAAGTATGTATTACTGATATAGTATTTGATACATTAAGATAAACATTATAAATTGTATTTATTAAGATAAATATTAAGCCAGGTGTGGTGGCGCACACTAGTAATCCCAGTACTTTGGGAGGCGGAGACCGGAGGATCCGGGTTCGCGGCCAGCCTCAGCTCTCTCGCTCTCTCTCTCCCTGTCTCTCTCTGTCTCTCTCTCCTTAGTGAGGCCCTCCGCAACTTCATGAGACCCGGTTTTAAACTAAAGTATAAAAAATAGGGCCGGGGCGAAGCACGGAGGTAGAACGCCCCTGCGTTCAATCCCCGGTACTGCAAAAAAAAAAAAGATAAATATTAACAGATATTTTATTAAAATGTTTTCAATTGAGCTTTATGGAGTCATTACTGATATGCAACAAACCATGTTTTGTGTGGAATTATACACATCCATATAACAATGAAGCTAATGAGCATATCCATCACTCCCAACAGTTTCCTCGGACTCCTTTGCAAGGAGTCTTTCCTTTCCTCCTCTTACCCAGGAGACCACTAAACCTCTGATCTGCCTTCTGTCACTAGAAATTTACATTTTCTAGAATTTTCTGTGAAGGGAATCAGTGAGTGTATCTTCCTTTTGTCTGGCTTCCTTCATTTAGCACAATTATCTTTGCGGTTCTTCAATGTTGTATATTATCATACAACATTGCTCACTCCATTTTATTGCTGAATAGTATTCCATTTTATGGATATATAACACATTTTCAATACATTTTCCTATTGATGAGCATGTGAATTGTTTCCAGTTTGGGACTTTTACAATTAAAGCTGCTATGAAAGTTCTTGTATAAGTCTTCGTGTGGACCTGTGCTTTCCTTTCTTGGGTAAATGCCCAAACGTGGAATGGAAGGATGTTATAATTATTTAACTTTTTAACCGAGTGTCAAGTAGTTTTCCCAAGTAGTTGACCAATTAAGAATCTCAGCATTAGTGTCGAGAGTTCCAGTACCTCCACATTCCCATCAACACTGGATGTGATTAGACTTTTAGATTTTAGCAACTTTAATAGGTGTGCAGTGTTGTTCATTGTGGTTTAAGTATGCATTTCCTAAGTGGTCACTGATATTGAACATCTTTTCATAAGCTATTTCCCACCTATATCTTTTTTTTAACTTTTTATGTTCATTTATTGGTGCATTGTAAATTGTAATTATACATTTTGATATATGTCAGGGTATGAACATCATACATGCACACATTGCACATTTAGCCCTCCCTTCAATCCCACCCTATTCCCTCCCCCTTCCCTCCCTTTCATGCTCTGGATAGTGATTGAGTCTTATAGGTTTGTGTATGTACATCTTGTGCTATAGTGTGTTTCCCTCCACTCCCCTCCCAA
>PVJS01002014.1:0-70459 GCA_004027185.1 Glis glis
GGGGGGGGACAGGGAAGCAAACCTGGATTCATATTGAAAATGTTCACTATTATTCGTACAAGGTAAAGAGAAATTAAGAGCTGATTTTAGCTCAAGTTTTCAGCCTCGGTCTTCCAACAGGTGTATTCCCTCACCCCTTCCCTCGGAGACTGTCCTGCTTTGCCTTTTTCAGGCTTTCTATGAGAGCCAAGCTTTTCTTAGAGTCCTTAAGCATGTGCAGTTTCCCATCTCATCCACAGCTCCAGCTCTACGCCCGGCAGCCCCTTACCTGCAGCGTGAAGATTAAGAAGCAGGCACAGCGCAGGGAAGCCGACTGCTCTCCGCATAGCGCTTGCATTGAGAGGTGGAGGAGAAACTCCACCACGACGACCCCACTTCAGGCAAAGTGCTATTAGAAAGAGCCACTGCCAAGGGTCCTCTGGCTTCCAGGATTCGCTCTCAGGGTCCTCGGCTGGGGTTTGCAGAGCGGTCTGTGGCGCCGACGGAATCAAGCACCAGCTTCACCTCCCCAGGAGATGGGGAGAGTAGGAGGCGCAGGGTGAGGGGGACAGGGAGCAGGGCGAGGACGAGGCGCCCCGAGGTGGCGAATGCTTGGCCTTCTGAAGCCCCGCAGCCGGGGGTGACAGCGGGGTGGACTCCCGCGCCGGCCCGGAGCAGGCAGCGCGGCAGCCAGTGCAATGCGAGCAGCAGCCCAGACGCGCCGCGGCTACTGAGCATGCCCAGCGCCGGCCCTCTCGCGGCACCGGAGTTTCAAATTGAAATTCCACTCCTCCGGGTCTTAGCGGCGGCTGGACGCAAGCAGGCTCGCGGGAGCCACTTGGGGTGGTTGTTAGAGACCTGGAGCCCATCAAAAACCTGGGGATGGGGTGGAGTGGGACTAGATAGGGGCAGACCAGAGAAACCAAGAGAGGGAGCTAGAGGAAGTGCCCAGCCCACCACCTCCCGAGTCCTTCTCCAAATCTTGGTCTACACGTGGACTGAGCTCGCTGTTGGCAGATTGACCAGCTCCCCAGGACCTGCCTACAGGAATATAGGGGAACCGAGCATTCTGGGCTGCTTGGGGAAGCGTTCCCAGGGGCAGCCTGGTGGTGTAGGCAGTTAACTGTATGCTGCGGAGCCTTTTCCCTTTCTAATAGCCCCCCCTTTTTTTTTCTCTTTCTCTTCTTTCCAACCCAATCCCTGTATGTAAACTTGCTTTAGACTCAAGTCCAAAGTCTCTGACCATAGTGACAGATCGAAGTAAGGCCATGCAAACCCTAACCGTAACCCTAAAAAGGCTAGTGCAATATGGTCATGTGATTGAAGCTAAAAAAAAAAGCACCTTTTTGTTTTAGGGAAATAATGATCTTTAGTCTCCATTTTCCTTTTTAAGGTGAAAGGTAATAGAATCAGTTTCCTTAACTGGGTTCCTCTGGCCTAGCTCTTTGTCTTTAGGAAGGTCACCATGGTCTGCGTAATATAAATGTCTTCTATCCCCCTATACTTTGGGGTATAGAACATCTAGTGACTACTCCTAGTTAAGAAGCCCCTCAGCAGACTTCTCTCTTGAAATGACCCCAGGACCACTGACCTGTCTGCTTCCCTGTCCTCATGGCTGCTGCTGCCTTTCCTCTAATTGCCTCCTTATGTCACCCCACACTAGAGCTTAGGAAAATCTCTCATCTCACTTTTCCAGAAAGCCCTGGACCAACTCCAGACTATAGTGGTCACAATACTCCTTTTGCTTTGTCATGTGTTTTTTCTCTCAGATTTATCTGTGGTATGTAAGATTTATCTGTGGTACATTTTACAGCTGATGGCGCCTGAGTATCTTCTGCATTCTTGCATTAACTTAAGTTGAATAAAGTTGCTCTAGTCAAATGAGATGTACTAAGTGCTCATTGAATTGAGCTGCATAGCTCATTCAAATGCTTTCTCCCTCCATCCTCTGAGAATTGGGACAACTAATGGGAAAGAGGCTCCCCACCAGAGCTTAAATGAGGTAAGATCTCACAGGATCTGAGCTCTCTGAGCTCTTTGGTATTTCTTTTATAATTTATTTCTTCTCCAGCTCTAAGAGACAAGGCCAGGAATTGCACTCAGACAGGTGGGAGAAGGGGAGAATGAGCTGTATTTTTGAATACTCTGGCCAGTCTTCTCTCCTGAAGTTAGAGACATATGCACCTCACTCTTGCAACTCCTCTACTTCCCCACACGGGTGTGGCAGGCTCCATTTCTGTGGCACTATTATTTCTTTCCAAACCACCCTACAAACTCTTTTCATATTGCGCATCCACTTTACCCAGTTTTCTTTTTCTATTTCACTTTCTAACATGTCAAAGCATGTTATGTCATCGAGCTCTCATAAGAGCTCAGTGAGGTATTTTCCTTTAGTGATAGAGGATAGCTGCAGCTCAGTGAAGCTAGTAATCTGACCAGTCATCCAGCCAATCAGCGGTGAAGCTGGCACTGGGACTCGGGTCTGGTGGCCCCTCACCACTGTGCTGTTCTCAACTGTGTTATCCTGCCTCCCTGCTTAGCGATAGGACTTTTATTACTCAGCCATAATGAAGAATGGAATCTTATCATTTGCAGCAAAATGGATGGAACCAGAGGACATTATGTTAAGTGAAACAAGCCAGACGAAGGAAAACAAGTTCCTCTTCTTTGCTCTCAGATGTGGAAGTCAGAAATGTCAACCTAAATGTAGGATAGTGATTAGTAAAGGTGGGCCGATGGACGCATAAGGAAAGGCTGGATTTGATCAGTTCACATCATATGCATTTGTTGAAATACCACACTGAACCCCATCAGTATACATAATTAATACATGTTAGTCCAAAACAAAATATAAAACAATTGGAAACAACCTAAGTTCAGAAAAAATAGTGGAATGGTTATCTTAATAAAATTCCAAAGTATGAAATTAAAAAAACTTAAGTGGAAATATAGTGTTTTTATCTTAAGAAACAGACTTCAGGATAGATGATAGCAATTATATTTTATAACAACACAGCTCTAGTTTTGTTAAGATTTGTCTATTTGAAGTATTTAATACACATGCATACACAAGGCAGTGATGTGTATTCTAAAAAAACAAAAATTAGGTACCCCAAACAGGGTAAATATTTTTCTGTACATCTATGAATTATGCAGTTGCAGTAAGATACAAAATATTAAAGGCAGAAAGGCTATAGATGTCTGTAGAGTCTACTGTTGATTCATCATTAAAATTTTATTCAAAATGAAATACAAACTTTCCTTGATGCTGGCCTTTGGTACCAGTGTATTGTATTGTCATCCATTCTGGCTTTGCAAAGGTCAGATTCATCCAAGATGTTGGTAATAGATTTATTTACAAGCCGCTGACTCTCCTGCATTAGCTCTCTGTCCATACCAAGACATTAATCAGGCTGCACTTACCCCATCCATCATCCTGAGCAGCACACAGATGGGAGAGTCCTCTATTATGGCTTAGCCTAGCTACTTGGGACCGTTCAGATACATTTTCTGTAATGTTTGTCCATTTCTTTGGATTTCCTTGAATGAGGCCACTTTGGAACAGCTTGTTCACCCAACAGCCCAAGACACTGAGAATATCCAGGGAATATATCTATGGGCTGATGAAATCATTTAATCCTATTCCATTTCTATTATATTGTTTCCTCAAATAATTACAAGATGATCTAAATGAACATCCCCCAAACATGGGTTTCTATGTCTCTCTCACTGATTGCTCACCCTTTGAAACTAAAAGTCATAGTTCAGTGCTTCTTTCCTTCCTATTCTTCCTTCTTTCCCTAATTATTGCAACTCTATGTCTAGAGTAGGGAAGGAGGTGGTTTACTAATTTATGGTTTTGAGTGAAGAGGCATTTTCTAAATAAAATTCCCTGCTAAACACCTATACTTCTACAACTTGCAAAGGAGAGATAGAAGAAATCTTACTAAAAATATCCACTGACTATAACACAACCACTAATATATCCAATCAACTTAAGTGGTCATCGACTTAGGAGTCATAATTTTAATTCATTCATCAGGAGCCATGTATTCTTGGGAACCACTAGCATCTATGTTCAGTGAATGTATCAAGAAATATAATTTGAAATGAAGTTACAGTAGGATATGCAATATCACGTATATTCTAAAAACTGTGAACGTATTTGAAATTTCATTGATATGTCATTTGATTTCAAATGAACACACATATATTGAGTACCCATAATGGACCAGAAAGTGTTTTAAGTACTTGGGATATACTACAGAACAAAATAGACAAAAATTCCTGCTCTCATAGAGCTTACATTCCAAGTGAAATAAATATAGATGTAACCGTGCATACAAGAAATAAATAAATTATACAGTGTGGTAGAATTTTATAGCGGCTATGGGAAAAGAAAAAAGTAGATCAAAGGAAGAAATGAGGGCCTAGGGATTGGTAGGGGAGGAAGAATGAGTGCAAGGAGTTTGTAGAACTAAATAGGGTCTTTAAAAGTGGAGACACGTGAAGAAAGTGAGCGTTGAACAGAGATTGAAGTTGATGAAGGAGTTATCAAAGTAGATACCTGGTTAGGGAATTTCCCAAGTAGCCATGTGCCGTGGCACATGCTTGTAATCCCACCACTTGGTTGGTGGAGACAGAAAGATCGCAGGCTTGAGGCCAGTGCGCAGTAACTTAGGGAGACCCCATTTCAAAAAAAAAAAAAAAAAGGACTGGAGATGTATCTCAGAGGTAGAACACCCCTGGCTTCAATTCCCAGTACCAAAAAAAAAAAAGGCAGAAAAAAAAGCTTTCCAGGAAGGTGGAACAGCTACAGTAAAAGCCATTGTAATTCCATAGATCTCTTAACCAATCTGAAAAAAAAAACCACACCGTATGAGAAATAATTTCCAGTACACTTGCAAATATATGAAATATGTTAAGGGAAATGTCAAATTAGGCAAAATGAATATTTTTCCACCAGAGATTTTCATTAATACTAGTTTCACTGATTTCAAATTACAATAGTACAACTGTGAGAATAACAGTTATTAAAGAGGCAAAGATTATAACTAACTGAGACCAGCTTATATAGCAATCCAAATTCTATTGTCTAGTCCATATTTTTTGGTGTAAAACAAACATTTTATTCATTTAGAAATGTGGGTGCATATCTTGATACTCTATTCATCTTAAGCAACTTGGAGAAAAACTTTGTGAGCTGCCCTCATACAAAATGTCAATCCAATATATTATGAATGAGAAATATAAGCAGGAAAAGAACAAGAAAATACTCAGCAAGCATTTTTATGTTCTCAGTCTCCTGCTTGGCAAATGGTATCAGAATATTTGGATTAGGTATTGTTCAATCCTGGTGAATAATAGTTCCACAAGTTCCTTGTTTCTTAAAATATCTCAAGCATATAACTTTGATCTTGCAATATTTTGGGGATAGAATAGAAGGTAGCCCCACTTTATTTTGTAATAAAATATCTTTTGTGTTCAATTCCATGTGGTAGGTACCAACCAAAATGCTGCTTTGTTGTGAATACAGTTGGAGAGAAAATATAAACCATCCTTCTTGCAAAGGAGTCATCTGGAACCTTGAATCTTAGAAGTGCTCTACTTTAGAAAAGAAAGTAATCAATCTCGTCTCTATTTAACTTCAGAACTTAAATTAAAATCATATTTCATATTAGGTCTGTGACAAAAATGATGATCACAGAGATGGAGACCTCTACTCTTTCACAACCAAATTCTGTTAAGAATATGGAAATAAATTTAACTATTTTTGAATCAGACATAAACCAAAATATATAAAAGTCCAGCTTTACCTCACTATTTCTCAGAAGTGAGCAAAGCCAGGTATGATATTTCTGAAGTTTTCTACCTCTAAATTATTTTTCTTCAATTAGAAGTTGGGCATTCTAAATTACAAAAGAAATTCAGATTGCTATTTTGTCCATTGCACAATAAATGATAGAGAAAAAAATGCCCCTGACTTTTATCAACTGGTGATGAACACAGTTAACATGTTCATATGTCTACTTACCCCAACCCAACCCTGAGGATAGATGTATCTTTGCATGTATGTGCATATAATTATTATTAACATAATTTTTATTATTGGGACCATATGGTGGATTTGGAAACTATTTCATCACTCAGTAGTACTGTGGAAACATACTTTTGTGTCAATTAAGATTTTTCAGTCATATTTTAAATTGTTGCATAGCATTGAATATAGCATTCTATTATTGACTCTTTTGTCTTGGCTCTAGGGATTGAACTCAGGGGCATTCTACCTCCAAGCTATACCCCCAGCCTTTTACTATTTCTTCCTTCCTTTCTTCTTTCCTTCCTTTCTTTCTTTCTTTGAAACAGAGTCTCACTAAGTTGCTGAGGTTAGCCTCAAACCTGCAATCCTCTTGTCTCAGCCTCCCAAGTACTGAGATTACATAGGTGTGCACCACCATGCCCGGCTGTTGACTTATTTTTTAGAGTTCATCTTCAATTAATGTGGGCTTCTTTAGGAGATCCAGAAAAGACATTCAAATAATGCCCATTTGCCCTCTATAGCACTTGAAAACATGTACAGAAGAATGAAAGCTAAATTATTTCCAACATGGCAGTTCCAGTGCTGGTGAAGCCCTCTCCCCATTCAAAGAAGAAATTCTGAAGTGTCAAAGCCAGGTACCCTGTATGGGGAAGTAGGAGGATGGGGAGGATGGGGGAAAGCCCACCAAGTGCTGTGTGCATGTATATCACTGTTGCTATGATTTACATTATGCTATGAGACTATAATGCACCAATAAAAGTATTTTTTAAAACGCCAGATAGCGTGGGACATCAGGGATTCCGAGTCATACCTGAACCACCAGGAAATTAAGAATTACCTAAAGGCATACATTCCAATCGGGTCCTGCCTACTTTAAAATGACAGCTAAAAGCAGAAGATGGATAAGGAGTCATTGTCCCTCTATCTCATTATCCCTAATAACTCAGTTGACTGACACTGAATTACCATTGAGTAAAAAGGATTGTCGAGTGAATTATAAAAATAGAAGTTATAAGTAATTGTGGTATTTCCTTTCTTTTTAAAAGTTATTTTTTTTTCCCTTCATTTCTGGTCTCATTATTTAAAAACAGATAAAAAAAACTGATGATACAGCAACACTCTCACCCCTATTCTCTACCTCTTTATATAACTAATATGATTTTGTTGTTTAATACCCCAGATCATGTTTTTAAACTTTATTATAAGTGTCCATAAACAATATTCAGTATATTTTTAATTTTAAAATTTATTAACTGGCATTACATCCCATAAAGCTAAATTGCTTCTGCTCTCCGCCATTCCCAACAGTATTTTTAAATACATCCTTGTACATGTTTTTCCAAGCATATTTATCATAGTTCCTCTAAGGTACACACATTAACATTAAATTGTTTCCTAATAGACTATAACCATCTTTACCTTAACCTCAAATTGCTGAATTGCTTTATATAGTGTTGATACCAATTTGCATCTTCAATATCAATTTACAAAGTACTGATTTTCCTAGTTTGGCTTACACATACAGATAGCAGACTTACTTGTTTGCCAAGTTTATGAATATAAAATGGTATCTCATTTTAAAAACATGTACTTTATTAGCTAGTAATAAGAACATACTTATAAGTATTTAATGGCCATTAGTGTTTCCTATTCTGTGAATTGTCTTTTTATACCTTTTGCCTATTTCTGTTTGGATTGGATTGCTTTCATTTTTCTAATTTTTGGAAGTTCTCCATACATCCTGGAATTTAGATACTAAGCCTTTGATTTTATTTATGTTGCAAAAATCTTCTTTCACAGTATGATTTTTCATTTCATTTTATAATATGGTTTGGTTAATAATCTTAATTTAATACAGTAATATTTATTAAGCAGTTAGTCTGGATAAATACTTTTCAATTTTGTTGATCCTTTTCTCTAATGGATTTTTGGTTTCATTGATTTTTCATTTTGCTTTTAATTTCAAAGATTTCTGCTTTTCTCATTATTATATCACTTACCTATTTGCTTTAGATTTAATTTACTCTTTTTCTAATTTCTTAAATCTTTGATTCATTCTTAAAATGCCATGAATTTCCATGTAGTCGCTGCTTTCAACTGCAACTGCTTCCCAACAATTTATTTTTATTTTTATTTTTATTCAGTTCAAATTAATTTCAAATTTCTTTTTTTTTTTTTTTGTGGTACCGGGGATTGAACGCAGAGGCGTTCTACCTCCGCACTACGCCCCCGGTCCTATTTTTTATACTTTATTTTGAAACCGGGTCTCACGAAGTTGCCGAGGGCCTCACTAAGGAGAGAGAGAGAGAGAGAGAGAGAGAGAGAGACAGGGAGAGCTGAGGCTGGCCGCGAACCCGGATCCTCCGGTCTCCGCCTCCCAAAGTACTGGGATTACAAGCATGCGCCACCACGCCCAGCTTAATTTCAAATTTCTTACATAGTTTTCTCTTTAACTCATAGGTTATTTTGGAAGTGTGTTGTTTAGTTTTCAAATATTTGAGGATTTTTCAGATTTGTTTCTATTATTTTCTAATTTAATTCCATTATGGTTTGAGAATATACTGTATATGATCTTGTATAATTCCAATTATTTTAAGTATGTTAGACTTGTTTATACCCCGGAGATAGTCTATTTTTGATAATGTTTCATGTGCACTTAAGAAAAAGAAAAGGTTTATTCTGAATGCTGTGTTGTGTGAATATTCTAATAATCTCAGATCACGTTGGTTCCTAGTATTATTCAGGCTTTCTACATCCTTAGGGATTCTTATTTTGGTTTTGCTTTTGTTTATTGCCTACTTGTCCTATTGGTTACTGAGGGATAGTGTAGAATTATCTGAGTATATAGGTAGATCTCTCTATTGTTCCCCTTCATTCAGAGCAACTTTTGCTTCATGTGTGGTGAAGTCGTCTTGTTAGGTGCATATAGGATTGCTATTTCTTGGTGAATTGACCCTTTTATAATTATGTAATCTTCTTCATATTCCTTAAAATATTCCTTGATGTGAAATCAACTTTGCTGATATTAATATAACTACTCTATGAAAATGTAAGTACAAGATGCAAGTCAGGGAGCCCACTATGGTTTGGCACCAACTCACATTATCAGTTGGGTGTTGTTACATAGGCCCAGCGTGGAATCAAGTACAGTTTACTCAGTATTCGGAAGCTGAACCGAGAACATGCTTTTCATCTCGTTTTGTCCTCAAAAGCTCTTTAAATACGTAGAACAGATCTGTAAAAGTGAGTCTAATTAATCATTGCTGTCTACTTATTTAATAGGCCCTGAAATGGCTCCTAAAAATTAGTTATCATTGCAATCACATTTATGTCTGCTTGGCTGAAAAAGGCCAAAAAATTTTTCAAAATCTAGATGAAATTCTTCTGAAGATTCATCCAGGGGATCGAGAAGGTCAGCAACAAGCCTTTTCCTCTTTTATTTTGCCATTTCCACTTTATTAAAAAAAAAGATAGAGTGAAATTCCATGCCTAGAAAATATACTAGAATTGTTCTCTCTTTTGGTGGATCAGAACAAGATTCACTGATGCCCTGCACCCAGTGTCTGTCCTGGCCACCATGAATATGCCACTTAGCTTGATCAGCTAGTTCATAAACATGTGTGCCACTTGTCACTGGGGGCCCAGATCAACAAGACCACATGAATGGACAAAAATGCCTCCCTTCTCTCAGAAGAGGACTTTACAAAGCAGCATAGTGCTCCTACATCAACAGGTTGTGTTTGCCTTGTACTGGAGGAGATTGTACCTGACCATCAGGTGCCCCTGTTAAGCTGGACTGTATAACGCAGCACTCTTGCAGGCCACCTGGGAGTGCTTCCCAAGCTGGCCTCTGCTGGTAGTTGTGTTATGCACGCCTTGAGAAAGATTCCTGCTGGAAGTTCTCTATTGAGTTTTGGTTAGCATTCTAAATGAGTAGATCATCCATTTTGATATTTGAATTAATAACTTTTGGCTGACATTTTGAAATTCCTAAGCCCGGAGACCCTCGATGCTTTGTTAGTTTCATATGGATTAAAATGCCATGCTCGCCAATTAGACATAAGACACCTAAAATGACCTAATGCCCTATGGTTCTTCAAGATTTTTCTGGTGTAAAGTTTTACCAAGTTCTAAAAAACCACAACCCAGTAGAAGCCTTACTAGAAGTAGAAACACACATGAGTATTGGTACACTATACTCATAAGAGGGTTCTCTTTTTCCAAAATTATTGCCAAAGGAAGAGTGTTAATGTAATCTTTTTCTGAACCTCAGGTAAATAGGGTGAAATCTCCCAGAGACAGGACACAGTGTTTTCCAATAAATAATTTTTGTATTATTTCAACTATCCTTTAATATTATGCATAATTTTCAGATGTACATTTCATTTATGAATCTTGACTGCAAATGAAAGGACAGATCTATTGTGATAACTAGAGCATAACAAGAAATTATTGCCTTCAGGACAAAGGAGGGAATGGAAAATATACTGCAATTTAATTACAATTACATCCTATCTACTCTGAGCAATTATTGATTTTATCTGATGAGTCAAATCATAGCCCATTTAACCCAGTCCTCAATGTCAAAACTCAGTTTCTGTATCTGGCATGGAATCTTTATTCACTTTTGAATTCATATGCAACTCTCCTTCCCCTGATTTTTTGGCCTGAACTACATGCATCGTCCTTTGTGACCATTATTGTATGAGTCCTCAAAGAAAGGTGCAGTTTCTCATACACTGAGTGCCCAGCTCAGTGCCTGCACATAAAATAGCACTCACCATACTCTGTTGTAAATTCCTGACTCCTTATTGGTTTACTTCCAAACTGTAAATTCCATGGAGGACAGGATTATATCTTATTGCTTGTCAAATCCTCAACATCTGTCATACTGCCTGAAATATCTACTTAATATAAATTATATGTAGTTCTAATGCATAGATATTTACAAAGATATATATATATATTTGCGGTACTGGGGATGGAACCCAGGGGCATTCTACCTCGGAGCTACATCACCAGTCCAATTTTTTATTCTTTATTTTGGAACAGGGTCTCACTAAGTTGCTGAGGCTGTCCATGAACCCTGCTGTCTTAGCCTCCCAGGTACTAAGATTACAAGCATGCACCACCATACCCGGCTGTATATATATTATTAAATGTATAATATATGTAAAAACAAATATGAAAATCTTACATGCCTGATTGTAGTGGTAAGTTCCTTGAGATTAGGAATTATATCTTACTTTCCCCCCATATCTTTACCCTGTAAATATCAGAAATGAATTTACTAAGCACCTTTTAAATTGAATAATAAAGTATAATTATGAGGGATCTCAAAATTTAAGTCATGCCCCATGTGTTCATAGCGATGTTCAAAGCTCCTCTCAGTGCAGATCAGGAAATGTGTTCTGAGCACTTACTGCATGTCAGGTACCATGAAAAGCACCAGGAGTAGAAAGAATGAAGTAGAAGAATAAAATAGGAAGCTCCAATAATAAGTAGCTTATATTATTGGAGGAGATGGCATATAAGTAATAACGATGACTCACGTGTGTGGTATGGTATTTTATGAGCACAGAGGAGAAGCATTTAATCCAACTTTGGGTTAATATGGGACTCCTAAGAAAAATGACATCTTGAAGGATAAGTTAGCAAGAAAAGAAAAATGAGTGTTCCTCTTCAATCAAAGTGAATGAAGGTACAAAATGCTAAAGAAATAAGATGCATATTTATTAGAGTATAAAATATGAGGTTGAATGTGAAATAAGAGGTAAACTGTGTCAGGACATGACGATATTTATATGCCACCCTAAGGCACTTAAAGTCTTCTCATGGTTAGTGGAGAGGGGGTGTTCTCTAAGTGTTTAAGGACAGGGGTGATATGATCTGGTACATATTGTAGAAAGATCATTTTGCTTGTTGTGTAGAGAATTAAGAGGTCAGAGCAATACCAGAGTAAGAGAAAGCAGTTAGGAAGCTACTGAAATTGTAGAGGCAAGTGGAGAGGGCTTTAACTTGTCAGTAGAAGTAGATAGGGAGAAGATTATAAAGGGAGCACATTCTAGAAACATTAAGAAGATAAAGTTGTCATGATATGGTGGTCACTGAATGAGGGATATGTAGGAAGGAAATGAGGCAAGAATGATCCCCATGTTCCTGGAGAAGCTTGAACCACCAGCTAGGATAATCTGTGTGGAGGGTGTCAAGGTAATGGGTCCTATCTTTCATAGACTGATATTTTTTTTTCTCAGTACTAAGGATTGAACACAGGGGCCCCACACAAGCTAAGCAAGTACTTTACCACTGAACTATATCTTTTATTCTTTTTAGTTTGTATTTTGAAATGTTCTCACTAAGTTGCCCAGACTGGCCTGGAACTTGTGATCATCCTGCCTCACCCTCCCAAGTAGCTGGGATTATGGGCATGTGCCAGCACTCCTAGCTGATACACTGATGTTGAGATGCTGCCAAATGCAGGTGTCCAGCCTGTATTTAGGTTTATATGTCTAAATCACAGAACAGGGGTTTGAACTGAGATCAAAAGTATATAAGTGAAAAATAGAGACATTAAAAATAAATCACATAGCCCATTTAGCAGTGTGTGAAGAGAAAAGAGAAACGGGCTAGGTATTGAAGTCTGAAGAACATCAGTGTTAAAGAGGGAGGATCAGATAAGAGAGATTTTACCTGTCATAAGATGAGTTTCAAGACCTACCTATATCAAAAGGTCTGAGATGTCAACAATATTCAACTCCATTAAGTCTTACTTTGTTCCTGAAATATTAGCAGTTTAGCAACGTTCCTCTGGGTTCTGCTTGCCATCACGCAGCTATTACCTATTTCTCACAAAGACCTTTTTGAAAAGACGTGAGCCAGTCCTTAAGCCACTTGGGGTGCTCCAAATCATGATGCATCACAGAATGGAAGAGGGATGGGAGCATTTGTTCACAACTGTGACGTTCCCCGTCGTGCTGGGGAAGCAGAGAGCAGGCCTGCAGAGGCTCACTTCCAGAGGGGCCGTGCTGGCTGAGCGCTAATGGAAAGCCACAGATGCTGAGCTGCGTGTGGCGGGCGCACCCTTCCTGACACACATTTTAAGCAAATTGATGCTCTCATGTATGGCCGTTTGGGCTCGACTTACGAGTACTTTTATAGGTGTCTTGATGTATATTTGATGTGGGTTTTTAATGTATTTTAGAGTCAACTCTCTGTACAGCTTTGTTCTTTTCCAGGCCCCAAAGGGATGTTATTTGTGAATCTTATTAAAAATTAACACGAATCTATTTTCCATCCTCTGTCTGTCACAGATAAAGAATGGCCTGTGTTGACAAGCATGATCCATTCATTGATTTCTGGATGCAGATGTGCTGGAAAGCATCTCAAGTCATGTGATGTATCTGGACAAAACTCAATGATTTATCTAAATGATGTTCAGAACTTCATGTGTCAATAAAGCTCCCTGGTGGCTATAAATTCAGAGAACTCTATTTCTCCCTGTAAGGGGAAAATACAATATTCCACGAAATGGGTTCCAATTAATATCCTCCTAACTGCACCTGCTTTTCTCTCAAGCCTTATGTTTTAGAACAAAACCATTCAGGTTAGTATCTCACCAGAGATGGATATAGAACTTGAAAGAAGGCAGCTAAACTGAGGACTAACTGGGAACACTGCAGAACTCTTGTTGAAACAGGCCATTGTCACAGGTATTTTAGTTCAATTTTTATATTGCAAAAGTTAAACAAATGCCCTGGCATAGTGGCAATACAAGTACTTTGGAGGCTGAGACAGGAGGATTGTAAGTTCGAGGCAAGCCTAAGCAACTTAGTGAGACCCTGTTTCAAAATAAAAAAATAAAAAAATAAAAAAATAAAACACGCTGGTAGAGAGCCCCTTGGTTCAATCTCTAGTGCAGCAAAAAATAAACAAACAACAACAATAACAAAAAGCTAAACAAATGAAAAAATGACCCACTTTCCACCAAAACTAGAAACATAGCTAATGCTTTTTGGAACATAGCCTAATAAATTCTGGCTTAATTTTCTCCATTACAAAAACATCAGAGTTTTAATAAGAATATCACCCTCTGTCTACTACAATACTCTTGCCAGAGGATAATTAAAAAGCTAGGTGAGAGAATAATGAAAGGGAAGCAGAAACTTTAAGAGACACTAGGTTAGCTATTTATCTTCTGTAGCCTCGGTTTCCTCATGTGTAAAATGGAAATGTATCCTCCAGTGTTTCTGGGGAGAAGTAAATTACATAATGTATGTTAACACAGCGCTTGATATATTAGAACTGATGGTTGAGGGTGATATTATTAGTATTTTTATTAGGAGGATTGCATCACCATTCATTCACTATTTGTAAATTAGTTTTGTCATTTACTAGCAGGTGACAGAGAAAGAATTAGCATGAGGAAAAATCACGAGAAAAAGCACAAAATGAACTAAATGATAGTCATCATCTTTACTGATAAATCAGGAAAAATATTGCTGCTATTCAATCTGTTGAACAAATATATGAGTTCTACAGAAATGTAGTTTGAAAACCACTTCACAAGACACACATAATTACACACTCTGAAATATGCAAGCTACCTTTTATCTGGAGAGAAATTCTGGATTACTAGAAAAATTTAGTCTTCACATCAGATTTTTATTATTGTGGAATATTTCCTTTCCTTTCTTCTTCCTTCATTTCCTTCTTTCCTTCCTTCCTTCCTTCCTTCCTTCCTTCCTTCCTTCCTTCTTTTCTTCTTTCCTCCATCCTTCCTTTCTCTCTCTCTCACTCTCTCTCTCTCTCTCTATCTCTATCTCTATCTCTTGTACTGGGGATTGAACTCAGGGACATTCTACCTCAGGGCACCCCCAGCCTTTTTTAGTTTTTAATTTGAAACAGGGTCTCACTGAGTTACTAAGAGTCTTGCTAAGTTGCTGAGGCTGGTCTCGAATCTATGATCCTCCTGTCTCAGCCTCTCAAGTACTGATATTGCAGGCATGCACCATTGCTTGTGGCTTATTATGGAATATTTCTATTCCATTTTTCCACAACAAATAGAGAGAAATAAGCATAAATAACTTTATTTATCTATTTATTTATTTATTTATTTATTTTGTGTGGTACTGGGGCGTTCTACCTCCGCGCTACACCCCCAGCCCTATTTTTTATACTTTATTTTGAAACCGGGTCTCACGAAGTTGCGGAGGGCCTCACTAGGTAGAAAGAGAGAGAGAGAGAGAGAGAGAAAGAGAGAGAGCTGAGGCTGGCTGCGAACCCGGATCCTCCGGTCTCCGCCTCCCAAAGTACAGGGATTACAAGCGTGCACCACCATGCCCGGTATAAATAACTTTAGTAATTACTTTTAGTTTACCAACTTCTTTTCCAAGTATATGTGCATTTAACATTGTGATTTTTATGTTGTATACATACACTTGTTCTCTGTTAGCAGCATTGCTTCTCCTTTAAATAAAAGTTTAACACATCTACATGCATCAACCTTCTAGAAGATTGGCCACTTGAACAAGCCACAGAAACCTCGGCTAATTTCAGGAGTAGGTTATGAATCTCCAACCATGAATGACTCTCTTGAATTTGAAGGACTCCAATAGAAAATATGAAGTGAAGTGGTAGAAAAAAGATATTTTCATAATAAATAGAAAGTTAAGCAATTAAGACTCAGCATTTGTAGTGCTTTGTACAATACTTCTTCCACGTTAAAAAAATGTGTTGAATGAAAGCTGGTATCCCACCAGAAAAGAGAGATTCCAAGATAAGTATTTATAACAAAGGCACATGTCCATGCTCCACAGGGGAAAAAGTCAATAAATATTTATTCTAAATGAAAAGTAGGCAGCAGCAGGAGAATTTGAAGTAATTATAAATGGAAAAGATGAAATTATTTCTGAGCCCGACACTGACCCATGAACAGTTCTAAGAATGTGACATTTAACACTCAAATAGCCATTGTTACAAACATATTCGCACACTCAATCCACACCTAATGAAGCATGTACTTCATTCCAGGCTCTGCCTTGGCAAAAGGGATTCAGAGATGCTGCCTAGGACTCCATGGAGCACGTTGTATACTTGGAAAACAGATGAGGAAGTGAACCCATTACCCGAGAGTGAATTAACTAATGTGGGGCCACAGATGAGGGTCATCTCATTTGGCGTGAGATGTCCAAATGCTTCCAAGAGGAAATGACACTAAAGCTGAATGTGAAGGTCATGTAGGACATCCCCAGAGCAAGAGGAAAGTATAGAAAGCATTCCAATATGCAAAGGCTCAGAGGCATACGGACACACGTGGCATTTCAGGGGATGACAAATAGTGCTTCATTGCACAGCGCACTGTGCCAGGTAGGAAGATGAAAGGGATCCAAGTCCTGAGGCCTTGTAAACACTGAAATAACATCAATTCAAGGATGTCTGGCATCTGGCTTTTTCTGGAGGGCTGGCTCTAGAGGTCTGTGCATTCTGGGCTAACAGCAGATGTCGGTAGAGTCTTTTATCCATGGTTTGCTATACTTGGGTCACAACAGCAAATACCAGAATCATCGGAGGGGAAATGACCAGGAAATTCCGAGCCAGGAAATTTTGTCTACAAGCAGCTAGAGATCGTGAGCCAAGCATTAGAAGCCAAGATAGAATGCCAAATGGAAATCTGAGAACTAGACCGAGGAGTGCAGAGAGCAGTGGGACAGAACAGGCAAATTGGTGTCAATCTGGGTAAATTCTGGAGGCAGCTGAGAAACCCATGACAGAACATGTCGGCACCCTTGGCAATTTGTGTATGTGGGTGGTTGGACTGAGAGTCCATAGTAAGACACTTACCTGGCACACAGTAGGTTCTCAACAGGGTGTGCAGTTGGGTCATACCCTTTCTCTATTTGTATGTGTGCTTATGTCCTGTGAGTCACCTGAGAATCAAGCATCTTTGCAGTGGGGATAATCTCTTAGGATGATTTATTATGTATGTGATTATATCCAAATCATTATCTTAAAATAGTTATCTTCTTGTCCTCTGCTGTACAACAAGGCCTATTATAGTTTCCAGAGTTGACACAATCTGAATTGAAATGAAATAAAAGTGCTTTCTTATGCAGCCCCCCTCCTTGAAAGCCAGGTTAACTGTGACAAATGAATAGCTTCCACACTTATCTTTACTTTTAAAACTGACAAATCACTGTATTATGACAAATCATAATAGGAACATCAACTTTATAACAGAATGTCATTTCAATGTCTTTCCAACATTGAAAGGGAGACAGGTATTTTTATGATTAAAACACCAGAACAAATAATTTTTACAGTCTAAAATGGCCTTTCAGGAAGTTTGAAAGTTTCATTTGTAGATATATATCAATACCATGGAATTTTGAAAGCTGAAAGAAAAGATAGAAATTGTCTGATATAATCCTTTCTACTACGGATGGGTGGAGGCCCACAATGTGACTTAATCCAAAGGTCTTTTTACATGAGCATCCTGTCATACCCTTTTTTCTGTACTTGTGATGACACAATATATTCTGGTACATCAGAGTTTTTATTGTTCCTGTCTGTAAACCCTTAACTATGTAGGCATTGTGTAAAGGTAAAATCCTTACACATCTCTAATGCAGTGCAGAGCTAAGCATGTAACAAGAAATCAATGACTATTTATTGGATGAATGGATAAGTGAATGAATGAATAAATGCTAGTTCATGTATAGAAGTCTGCCCATGTGGGGAAAAAGTATCATTTCATGTAGAACTTCACTAACATGAATCTGTTCTCTTCCTCACCTATGCTAGACTTTATCCTAGAATTCTTTACCTAGTGAACATATACCAGATGTCTGGTTTTGTTCCATTTAGTGAACCTAGACTTTTTCATATGCATGAGTTCGCATGGTATCAAATGTTTCCCTAATCATCTATACTTAGACACTTTACCACAATTTTCTATTCATGGTGATTTTACTTTTTCCAAATCAACTCTGAGGAATGGTTGCTCCCAGCTTTCCTATCGTAAGAGGCTAAACTGTTGTGTCTATACCTGATCTCTTCAGTGATCTTTTTGGAAAAGATTAAAAATTTGGTTTGAAATTACTCTCAGATTGAAGCATACTGTAAGTGCTAAATTAAATAAAATTTATTCCTAGTGGTAGTGAAACTTAACAAAATAATAATATGAATTAATAATATTTTCATCTTTCTTTCTTCCTCCTTCCCTCCCTTTCTCCTTTCTCTTTCTTTCTTTCTTTCTTTCTTTCTTTCTTTCTTTCTTTCTTTCTTTCTTCCCTTCCTTCTTCTGAGTATTGAACCCAGGGGTGTTACACCTCTGAGCTATACCCCCAGTCCTTTTTATTTTTTATTTTGAAAAAAGGTCTTGCTGAGTTGCTGAGGGTTACACTAAGTTGCTGAGGCTGGCTTTGAACCTGAGATACTCCTGTCTCAGCCTCCCAAATGCTGGGATTATATGGGATTATAGGCATGCATCACCATACCTGGCTCCTTCCTCCCTCCCTCCCTCCCTTCCTTCCTTCCTTCCTTCCTTCCTTCCTTCCTTCTCTTTCACCTAGTAGAACCATTTATTTATTTACTTTTCCATCTGTGGTACACTTGACAAATAAAATCTGTATATATTTAAGGTGTATAGTGTGATGTTTTGATATACATATATACTATGAAATGCTAAGTACAACCAAGATGATTAACATATCCATCATCTCACATAGTTTTTTTTATGTGTGTGGTAAAGACAATTAAGAACAACTCTAAGCAAATTTCAAATATACAGTACAGCATTATTTGCACTTTCTTTGATTTCAGTCCAAAGGAGGCCAAATTGAATCATTGCATCATAAGAAATAACACTATCTGCTCCTCTCATTCAGAACAGGTCTTTGCTGAAGATCCACAGCCCACCGGCCAGCATTCTTTGTGAAAAGATGACTGAAGATATTGGCTTAATACTGAAAGAATGATAAACATTGTGCTTGTTGTAATGTTTTCACATGGGCTGGGCACTATTGGGATTGTGATCTTTGGCTGGGTCACTGCTGGTAAGCAAGGGAGGAGCAGCAGTTGTTAATAGTGGGCGTGTTCAATCACCAGGCTGTAAGTTATTGCCACCCACTTGCTTCTGTGATCCCTGGAACCTACTGTGTAAAGCTTGGGCAATGCCATTAAACAAATCCAGAGAGTTTTCAAAGAATTCTCTCTGAAGCTACAAGACACAATGGAGCCTTTCTCCATATTATCGTTTTTGTTCTTATATTCAATAGAAAAGGAAGATTACGATAGTACCATTCAGCTCAGAGTTTGGATTCCCGTCTTCCCGGTGAACCTAATTTCTGTGCCTGATGATTATTCAGATTATATCAGGGTGATTACAGAAAAATGTCTACCTGACATTGCTACAATGATCTGACTGAAAAAATACGAAGCATTTCACTGTTTTTTTTTTTAAGTTAAGGTGAGGCTTTATTACCGTGGGGCTACCTCTGCCCAGCAAGACAGAAAAATGGCAGCCCCTTGTACAGTTCACTGTTTCCTTTTATTGAAAGTAAGCAGAGTTTGAGGGTTATGCTTCAAATCGACCATAGTAAATTTTTCCTTATTTAGAAGCAAAGTGGTTAGTCTAGGGGAGTGGGCTGAGCACACAGGCAGGGGCCAGTTTCGTGGGCTTTGTCCTTGGGCAGCGGTAAGGGCAGAAACTGGTTTTGTCCTTGGGGAACTGGCTTTGTCCTTGGGGCGGTAAGGGCAGGGAGTTTAATACTAAACTAGGAAGCAGGGCTATATTTTCAACATATTATCACATTCCTTACTCCTGTTATTTACCTTTCTCAAACCCTTGAGAAAAAGGCTTCTGTTCTTTCTGGGGTATGGGTAGGTAATGGGCTGGGCTATGAAGTACCGTAAGTTTGATTGATTGTAATCTCTTCTGGAGGTAATTAGTTAAGCAGTTGAAGAAACAAGGTCCTATTAATGCAAGTAAACAGATGGCAGAGATGGGTCCTAGCAAAGGGAGGAGGTAGGGTGGGTCACACAGAGGAGGGCAGGCCTTCCTCTTAAGCTTCAGGTTTCCCTGGCAACAGATTGGTGGTGGGGTGTGACCTTTGGACTCCTCATCCACCCTATTTACATTAAGTATCTCAAGTGTTGAGAGGAGCGATTAAGGGTGTGGACTCATTAAGGCTTGAACTTGGGCATTCTACCTCTGAGTTATACCCCAAGTCCTATTTTATTTTTTATTTTGAAACAGGGTCTAAGTTGTTGAGGGTCTCACTAGGTTGCTGAGACTGGACTCGAACCTGTGATTCCCAAGTACTGGGATTACAGACATGTGTCAAGCGTTTCACTTTTAAAAGCAGAAACTCCTGAAATGTATTAAGAAGTTACCCTTCGTAAAAATGGCTTATGTTTTGCTGGGAGTAGTGGTGCATGCCTGTAATCCCAGGACTTGGGAGGCTGAGACAGGAGGATCACAGGTTAAAGCCAACCTCAGCAACTTAGTGAGACCCTGTTTCAAAATAAAAGTGCAAAAAAAAAAAAAAGAAAGAAAGAAAAATGACTCCTGGAAGAGGTGAAAGACTAAATCTGCTTCTGCATTGTCTCTTTGGATGGGGCAGGAAAATATACTGCTCCTAACAATAGAGAGAATATCAACTTGCACTTGCATAGCAAGATTTTCAAAGGTCTTTTTCTTCCATCATTTCCTATTACTCTCATGACAATTCTGTTACTTAGACAGCAGTGATTTTACCCTTTGTTATGCAAATGATGAAACCAAACAAAGAGGTTACCCTGAAAACCTAGCCAACAAGAGAAAATGCAGTTCCTCTAACTAGGACCTGAGCACACCCTGGGGTCAGCATATGTTCCTTAAGACTGGAGAAGAACTTTGGTTCTCTGAGTTCCCTGTGCTCAGCAATAGCACTATAAACTGTCTCTGAGTTCTTTCAAATTCATACAGATTTCCCTGTTTTCCTTTCCTTTTTTAGACATTTTACTTAACTTGGATTAGGAATAATAAACCTTTAAATTGGCTGTCTTGAATCATGTATATCAGAAAATGGTTTCATGTATAATGTTGCTGGGCATGGGGGCACACACCTATAATCCCAGCACTTGGGAGGCTGAGACAGGAGGATCAAAGATTTGAGGACAGCCTCAGCAACTTAGTGAGATTCAGCAACTTATTGAGTGTTTCAAACTAAAAATAAGAGAAGGGCTGGGGATGTAGAATGCCCCTGTGTTCAACCCCCAGTACAAAAAAAAAAAAAGTATAATTTGAGGCATTTGAGGCATTTGCTAGAATTATTTTACTACTTCTTATACCATTCTTTTATCTTTTGTATGGTCAGTGATCATTTCTGTGCCTTAATTACTTGCCCAACTTTATTATAAACTCTTCTAGAGAAGAAATGCTAATTTATACTTCGTACTTCTTAGTACTTATGCTTAAGGATATGCGCTCACTAAAAATACATGTTGATGATGTTTATGTAGAAAAGAATTTAATATATGCATATAATAGGAAGCCAACAGTTTGCAAATGAATAAAAATTGCTGAAAAGCATAGCTTCTTTCAGGTTATTAAATGTACTGTGCAACCTGGGCCTGGCTCACCATCTGCTCTATTTGTGCTTTTTATATTGTATCATGTTTCACACAGGAAATGTCACTGTAATACTAACTTTATGATGTTTCCTCCATTGCTGTATAGTATATTTTGATCTCTATGAAGTTCATTCATCCAGTAAACACTTACTAATCTCCTTTTATATGCCAGACCCTGGATATGAGTTCAGCACACAAAGATATGCATAAAATTGGCCCAGACTTTAAGAAACTACATTTTATAGTTAATTTAAAACATGTGCATTCCTCTAGTTGTACCTCCCTCTTCTCACTTCTCATTTTGCTTCGGCTTTTCTTATACTTCTTTGTCTAATCCAGCAGCAACTGGTTAATAACACGAAGGCTTCTTTTCATTGAGTGCGCACGGAGTAGCTGTGAGGAACTGAGCGAAGTCTCCTTCACGCAGTGCCTTGTTGAATGTCATGAAGCCTCTGAGACAACCTCATAGGTAGTTATTATTTCCATGTTCATTTCCCAGCTGAAAAAAAAAGTGTAGAGTGCATGGATGATTTGCACAGGACCTGTGGCTCATGCAAAGTACCCAGGATTGGACCCAGATTTGTTCTCTCCCAATTCTACTTGCTCATCTACTGCATCGCACTGCTGCTAAAGATGGAACAATTGATTTATAGAACTGTTGGATCCGTTGTAGCACGCATCCTTTCCTCCCCCTGATATATATGAATTAGTAGGAGCATGTGCAAAGGATGTGAAGAGGGGCTCCAGATAATTTAAGGTGGGCTAAAGGAAGTGAGGCTGTTTAGGTAGAAAAAGGAAACCCCTCGAAGGGATAGAACATCTTTCTGTCTCTAGGGCTGTCACATGGAAAAAGAGTTTACTTATCTGTGACTCCAAGGGCAGAACTAAGAGAAGGTTACAAATGAAAAGGAAACAAGTTTGGACTCAGTGTAAGGAAAGATTTTCTAATAGAATTGTTGCAGAAGAAATAAATTAACTCAGAAAGAAGAGTCCAACTCGTGCAGAAGCACAGAGGGCTGTGGAGGAGCCTCCGCAGGATGGGGAGGTGGAGAGACCTGACTCAGTCCTGCCTTCAAGGCTCATAGCAGAGAAAACTTTCTGTCTTAGAACAACCCCCAGGATTAGTCCCGTTGAGCAGTAGATGTCACTGTTTCATAGAAAGAGGAGGAAAGGGGCACCTTTCTTTTTGTAAATAGAGTATCCGTAGTATTCAGATCTCCCTCCATTTAATATGGCAAGATGTTTCTAAAATCCATTTAGGGTTATGTCTAAAGAACATGCAATATAAGGGACTCAGCATTTTGCAGTATTTTGCTATAAAGCTTAAAAGACTTATTGTTGCTTGAAGGTTTAGATCTTGTAGTGGAAGATTATACTAGTTTCAAAGAGTCTTCATGCATAAGATCAGGTAGAATGAAAAGGAAACAATTCCTGTTTCCTGGATGCTACTGATGGTATGGAGAGTGAATGTGCGCGCGTGCGCGCGCGCGCGCACACACACACACACACACACACACACACACACACACACATACACACACACACACTTTGAGCCAATGCTCATTTAGTCTTCCCTTCTTCTACTTTTTTTCCATGCCTCACTCGAGCTCTGTAACAACAAAAAGGGCACAACACAAGTACATGTTGACTAGTATATGTTTCTTATTTTCTAAAGACACTTGAGCTGAGATCACCAATGGATCAAATTCCAGGCAGAGGAAGCTTTTCTTGCCAAAGTTAAAAATCTGCTAGACCTTAAGGTTGGCTAGAAATGGCTTCTCAGCCGCAGAGAAAGTTACAGGGTCGTTGACATGGTTTAGCAGTAGGAGACGGCAAAGCCCCATGGAGCGCATTTAAAGCTGACGCTCTTCCCTCTCTACTTCGTCTTCTCAGTTCCAGAGATTCCCACTGGAGCACACAGGACCTGATCCTCATTTAACCTGTCTCTCTGGGGAGCTTTTCTCCGGGTAGAGGTTTCTCTCCTTTCAAAGAGACTTCAAAGACACAGGGAAAGAAAAGAGCAGAGAGGGTCCTCTAAACCTCTCCTCTTCATTGGTTATGAGCTATTTCAACAGCAACTTCCTAGGATTCTATAAACATGTGTAAGTCCTGGTCACACTCTCTTAAGGAGCTCATACTCTCTGAGGGGCAAAATGTAGACAATTGATCTAATAAAAAGTGGAATGCATCCTAAAAGCAGAGCAGAGAGCCACATGTCCTTAAAAAGACAAATGAGCTGGAATAACCATAGCAAGCTTTCTGGAGCATATGTCATTTTCATTAGAATGTTGAAGGAGGGTCAGAATTTTGATACATAGAAAAGACAGGGGAATAACATTCTAAAAAAGAAATGGTCACAGTGTAGAAGCAAACATGGAATAGGCATTTTGGGGTCTTACTCAGATTAGTTGAAAGGTAGGGTTTGTAGAGGGGAAATTCAACTAGACCAAAATCATGATTATGATCTTGATTTTCATGTGAGTTTAGACTACATAATAGTCCACATAATTTTCAGGAGGGAAATTAGCATTTTTCTATAAAGTGTTGACCTTTATTAATAGGAGGTCAGATCATCTGTGGAGAGTAAGAAAGGAGATCCTGCAATGGGAACTTTCAAAACTACAGAAAACTTGGAAAGTGATTATGAGGATTTCAATCTAGCATGAGAGAATAAAATACTGCAGTGAGAACCCTGCAGTCTGAGGTCAGGGAGCACGCACTCTGTAGTAACTGCCAGCAGGACACTATGATTAGCAGTATCGGAGTGGAAACATGGGAAGCAGATGGTGGCAGCCACAGAGGTTAGAATAGAGCAGAGAATAAAGAAGGTCTGGAATCCTAGGATATGGAGAGGGCAGGATTGAAAGTGGGTAAACATTCGCTTCTATTAATGTGAAAAGATAAGTAAGGTATATACGTACATTTACCATTGACTGAGCATCCATACATGCTAGGTAATTTTTATATATGTATGAATTAGATACTGATGCAATCATTTTACAAACGAGGAAATGAGATTGGTATGACTGGTATTAGATCAGTTTAGGATTCTAGCCCAGGCCAGGCAGGTTGAAATAGAAGAAAGTGGCTGGTTGTTTGCTTTGGGGGGTCAGGATAAAGATCATAGAAGGGGTAGTCTCTTTTGGAGAAGCCCAGGTCAAGGCATGCCAGGTAGCAGTTAGGATGTGCTGTGGTTTGGATGTGTTTGTTCTCTAAAGGTTCATGTCTTCAGTGTGGCAACCCTGAGAGGATTGGTATCCTGAAGAAGTACCAATGCCCTTGAAGATGGGCTCATATGGGGCATCACCCTTGAAAAAGACTGAGGTAGTTCTAGTGGGATCCTGAATTTATTCTCCAAAGAGGCTTGCTATAAAAAGAGCCAGTCTGGCCCCTTGCCTTGCTCTGGTTTCTCATGTTGCCACGTGATTTTTTTTCCCTCCAGTCACTGTGATACTGTTGAATATGGGTCTTTCCCAAAGCCTTGTTGATGCTGGTACCATGTCCTTGAACCTCCAGAATGGTGAGCTAAACAAATCTCTTTCCTTTATAAAGTCACCCAGCCTCAGATATTTCATTATAGGAATAGAAAACATAATATAATACAATAAAGTATAATACATTGAAGGACCACGGGAACTCAGGTATTATTATGATGAAAATTTACTTCATATTTTAGATGTTATAATAATGGTATTCTTCAAAATTAACAACGTGCAATAATCAATCTTAGCATCAGAATGGTTTTCTGGAGGAAGATGAGCTGATATCCAGTGTTATTGTTAATATCTCTTGTGTTTCTGTGATTCGGTGAAAGAAATACTACTCTGGCCAGAGGGAGTGATCCTGGACTTGGTCAGTCCTACTACAGTGAGAGCCCATCCAAGAGATAACTTCAAATTGTGAGTACAAGAGCATCTCAGGGCATCTAGCAGAAACTCCTCATTGAGTATAATATAAGGCAGAAGGCAGGTGTGGTGGGGGCAAAACTGGAGCAAATGTGGGCTGGGTCAAGGCTGCTGCAGCCACCCAGATGACACTGCCTGTTTGGCCAATCCCAGCCACCAGAGAGGGATCTAACAAGCCACAAGGTCAAGGGCTTGGAAGAGGGGGCTGCAGCTTGATCTCATTCTTGGCCTCCATGGTTGGGTTGCCCTGTAGTAAGTATGGTGCTGCTTATAACAGACACTGTAGTGCTGAGGAGCATGCTTCTTGCAGTCAGAGAGAACCACTTTGGATTCTCAGCTCCATCACTTACTAGCTATGTGATTATGAGCAAATTGCCTACCTGAGTCTCAGCTCTCTCATTTCTATAAAAGTGGGACTAAGATACTTCTCTAATAGGCTACTTGGTATTTGCCCTACAAGTAATAGTGCTATAACTGGCACATTGCCCTAATCCAAAAATGGTAGCCGCTACTAGCTGACAGTAGGTCACAGAAACAGAAAATTATCTAACAGTAGAAGTTTACTTAAGAAATTCAGATAACTTTGTATAATGTTACTAAATAGTATTCATAGTAGAATCTTGGTTTTTTTTAAAAGGAAAAAATAAAGGAAGTTTGGAATAAAGTGAGAGACAGTGTAGGGGGTGAATTAGTGATTGCTCTGTTTTTTGCTTTTTCATGTATATCTTTTGAAATTATTATATGTTGCTTTTGTAATAAAAAGGTAAAGTTCAGGAAGTTGACTGGAGGGATTGCACTGAGAAAGTGAAAGTGTAGCTCTAAGGAACTTTTTTTTCAGTTTCTGTTTCTCGAAATTCTCTAGGTATCTAGGGAGTAGTGGGGACACAAAAGTGACTCCAATGACAACAGAGAAACCTCAGTGGTGCAAGGGAAGGGGAAGGGCAAGAAAGAAGTGAATCTATGGAATTACTATCATAAACAATGTGTACATATGAGATTATACCAACATCATTCTTAGTGCTACATGTGGGGGGAAGGTGGTGGGGAGGGACTCCAAGAGCTGTGTGCATGTATGTTAACACCAAACTGATACTCATTGTGATGTGAGACTACAATGCACCAATAAAAACATATAACAAAAAGAAATTCTCTAGGTATCAAATTTAAAATAAGCAGAAGTTTAGAATAGAAGATATTTGGTTCATTTAGTATTATATCTATAGCTATAATTATAATTTAGTATTATAACTATATCATACCCAGCCATTTTCAAAGAGATCCATTGCTCCTATGTACTTTTATAGCTCTTAGTCTGTATTACCCTGCATTTTCTCCACTCAGAGAAGACAATTGTTGGTTTTTCATTCTGTTCCACACTGCGTTTTGTGTTTATATATAAACCTATACCACATATTGTAATCATAGAGGATACAGAGACTTCGTGTTTTTTTCACTTAATATTTTTCACATTGCTCCGTACTCTCCATATTTGTGATTTTTCATGGCTGCTTAGTGACATTCTGTCAAGCACTGTGATCTTATTTGTCCATTTCCCTAATGCTGAACATTTCAGACACTCCCATGTTTTTACAAGCATAGACTAAGCTCACTGCCATAAACTTTTTTTGCAAATATAACTTTTTTTTCTTGTGAACTGTGTTTAGTATAATTTTTTTCAGAGATAAGGTAATATTTTCTGGTTCTAAAATATATTGCCAAATTGTTTTTCAAAATGGCCCTACAAATTTACAATACCATTCCTCGGGCATCTTTGAGAGTTTCTTAAACCTTTGGTCCAATCTCGCACTTCCACTGTGAACATTTTAATTTATACTCCTCTGATTACTAGCAGGGTTGAGCATCCTTATTTATATGCTTAGTGTGTGTGTGTGTGTGTGTGCGTGTGTGTGTGTGTGTGTGTACTGGGGATTAAGGCCAGGAGCATTCTACCTCTGATCTACACCCTCAGCTCTTTTTATTTTTTATTTTGAAACAGGGTCTTGCTAAGTTGCTGAGAGCCTTGCTAAATTGCTAAGGCTGGCTTTGAACCTGCAATCCTCCTGTCTCAGCCTCCCAAATACTGAGATTATAGGTGTATGCCACCACATCCAGCTTAATATGCTTACTTCTTTGTGTTTCTTCTTGGAGCTCTGATATTTATAAATAAATGTAACCTTCTGTAGTGCAAGTAAAACAAATCCCTTTATCATTGATTACTTTTTCTTTTGTTTTTAAATCTAACAAAAACTATTCTACTTTTGAAGTGTCCACAAAATACCAAATACTATAATTGGAGATCAGAAATAGTAAACAAATTTATCAATTTTTTTTCCTTTTGTGTCATCCATGTCAGAAAAAAAAAAAAAAAACTGAGGTCCTTGATATGTCCTTGCTCAATGGAATTAGTTGCTGGGACAGTCAAAACAGTCATACTTTGAACAACAGATCGGATTACTGGCCAGCTAGTTTTGTTGTTATAGCAACACAACTTGATTTGTCATGCAGTTATTCAATCAATAGTTCAGCAATTGACCTGCAAACAGTACATTCTATTGATACTAAAGGCTGCCTTTCCCTCCTCGATAAACGCTATGATTAAGCCCACCTGAAATTTTTCAGGACTTAGTATTTCAAGTTGGAAATGTCTCCTCCCCCTACCCCCAGAAAATGGATCTATCACTTCCTCTGAATATTTTCATTAGTTTAAGTAAAATAATAATGATAATAATAATGAAAAGATGTATAAGGCTACACAGTTGGATAGAACACTCTATCAGTCATTACATCTAAACTTTGAGCAACGGAGGAGAATTTGATTTGCTTTACTCCATTTTATAGAAGAACCAGAAAAGATGGCTGCCCTGGAGGATCAAGCAGTTTCTCTCCCCTTTCTGGCACTTCCTGAGTTTTGCCCTGTCCTACATTAATCATTCTGAATGTGACTCTCCCTCATGGCCCATTGAGCTATGGATCAATCACAACATTTTCAAAGTGCTGTAATTTCATACATATTTCAACACAGATCTAAGAGTTTCCATATACTTTGACCATTTCAGGCAAATGCTTCATAGACTGGTAACCTAATATACTTAGTAAGCCCCTAGGGAAACAAACGTGGTTAACTGCAACTCCAGGAGTAAAACTATACCTAGATATCTGTTTGTTCCACTTGTAAGAAGTTTTACACTTTATCTTTAACTGAATGCTGCTTATATAATTACACAAAAATGTATACAATTTTTCATCCAAGAATCTATTTTGAGTTTAAATTAAAACTGTATATGCATGCATTTAAGAAGTCTTAAGAGTTAAAAAAAGAGTTGGGTAGGCATTGCTTGATTAAAGCCAACATATAAGGCCCTACCACCAATAGAGAAGATATAAATATTATCTCCTGTTGCTCATATTTCAACATTCAAAAATGTGTTGAACTGAGTCTGACATAACTTCCTGTGAGTTCTTCCATAAGCTATGATGCATACAATCTGGATTTATATTTTATTTAAGATAACAACAAATTTTGATTTCAATTTCTGAGATTTTTTCTGGTAAGTTATTTTGTTTTTGCTAATCTTTTTGCAAGAAGACAATGCTACCAACCAACCATCAATCAATGCAGATTATACATTTTGAGGGCATCAATTTGCTTTTCCAATAGTAGGGATGGATTCGAGTTTTTACATTTTATTCTACTTTCCGTCTCCAACCAAAGTATACGTGGTGGAAATGGTTCACCAGAGCTTAGAGTATAACAGCACTGACCCCAAAAAATGATTGAACCCAGAACACTGGCCCAATCAGTTTGCCAAGTTAGTTTTCTGTTACATGGTAGCCTCGTCAATAAAGAACATGGCAAGCTGAAGTTGTTTAGTCAAACTAATTTCCTTAAATCAAGGAAGAATAGATAGTTTCTTGTAAGGAATGTCCCTCTTTTCTACTTGCTCTGTTTTTGACTGCATGCCTGAACAATTTAGCAAATTTATTGCATCAGTTTTCAGGAAAAAACTTTCTTCTAACCTGTCATAACATCAAAAAACTTCAAGTCTGTGTGATAGTTCCTGACTTTGTTTTGATAAAGGGATTATGTTATTAAGCTATCAGGTAAGAACTTTATAGTTTGTTTCAGTTCAGAATACCTAACCACAGAAGATTCCTGGGCAAAGGGAAGTTTTCTAGATATGTGCTCCTGTTTTTTAAACACATTGTTTTTATAAACGAGTTTCAAACAGAGGTCACAGATAGAGTCCTAATGGTTAAGGTTGTCTGATTTGAAGCTTTAATTTTTGATGCTGACAAATACCACAGATTGATATCAATATCTATCTCCCTCTCCTTTCCCCTTTCCTTCTTTTTTTTCCCACTCCCTTTCTCTCTCCTTAAAATTGTTTTCAGTATCAAATGTTTTCTTTTGTCTGTTCTTGCTGTATTTGGAATAAAGCTAACTTTGGATTGGCCACAGTATTGCCTGTAGGGATTCACACATAAGCTTGGGCAATTTGCCCAAACAGGATAAGGAAGGCTCCCTCAAGTCCTACTACTAGGCAGGGTGTCCTGGCACCCACTCTTCAAACTCCAACACAGTACAGAATACAGATCCCCAGTCAAATATCTGATTCTTTTCTTGAAGTTACTTGCCTTTGATTATCTCTTTCTGCATGCCAGGATAGAGGATAAAAATTATTTTTCTGTTTAAATACTCTCTTGGTAATTCTTTTGAGTCCTGTGTCCTTTCAAGGATCCTTTTTTTGGTTCTGGACCACTCCAAAGCAGTATGGTGCCAGACAATTTGATATGTATGGTTTATATCATGCCCATTTAACCATGCCATTCAGCTACTTGTCAGCTATTCATCTTTTTGGTTGAGCTGACATTGAAGCTTTGAAATTTTGTTTAGCTCTAGTTTCAGCTAATATAAAGAGAAGAATTGGGGCCAATGTGAAATTCAGTCCTAAAGACAAATGGATTTTTTTTTTTTTTTTTTTTTTGCGGTACCAGGGATTGAACGCAGGGGCGTTCTATCTCCACGCTATGCCCCCGGCCCTATTTTTTATACTTTATTTTGAAACCAGGTCTCACGAAGTTGCGGAGGGCCTCACTAAGGAGAGAGAGAGAGAGAGAGAGAGAGAGAGAGAGACAGGGAGAGAGAGAGAGAGCGAGAGAGCTGAGGCTGGCCGCGAACCCGGATCCTCCGGTTTCCGCCTCCCAAAGTACTGGGATTACAAGCGTGTGCCACCACGCCCGGCAGACAAATGGATTTATGTAAGAGCTGAGCAGAAGATGACATTCTAGTAAATATGGATGCTCCTCAACTTATGATGGGGTTATGTTCTGATAAACCCATGATAAGTTAAAAATACCCTGAGCCAAAAATACCTGTAACACACCTAACCCACTGAACATCATAGCTGAGCAACACACTGCACTGTGGAGTGTTGGTGGCTTCCCCTTGTGCTCTGGTGGCTGTCAGGGAACTGTGGCTCCCTGCTGCTGCTCGGCATCCTGAGAGAGAATCCTGCTGCATATTGCTAGCCTGAGAAAAGGCCAAACTTCAAAACTGGAAGTGTGATTTCTACTGAATACGTATGGCTTTTATATCATCATAAAATCACAAAAATCTTAAGTGAACCATTTTAAGTCATGGACCATCTGCACCTTATCTGTTCTAAATTCCCAATGAATTATAATGTGATTTTATGGGCCTGCCCACTGTAACACAAGGAGGATTACCATTTTTAAAACAAACTCATAGGAATGGTTCAAGATCAATAATGAATATGCCCGGTTCCAGACATATCAGATCATAGTCAGAAAAGGAAAGGGGATCCCTTTGGAAAGAGACCTCACTTTTCTGCCTCGGTCTTTGATGATGAAACGGCCTTGACATTGGCATGTTGTTTAGAAAAAAGAATACTCATGTGTATTTAGGTTTTAGCCTTGGCTTTGCCTCTAATTGTAAGACTTAAGTCACAACCTTCCTGTATGTCTACTCACCATTGCATAAGAAAATTTTATTTTCATGATCCTTTCAGTTTAAAAAATGTAGAGCTATGTACAAAACAAAACAAAAAAACCTGTCAATTTGGAGGCAATGGGGCCATTTAATTTTTCACTGTGCTTTTGTG
The DNA here is from genome assembly GCA_004027185.1 of Glis glis. Taxonomy (NCBI): domain Eukaryota; kingdom Metazoa; phylum Chordata; class Mammalia; order Rodentia; family Gliridae; genus Glis; species Glis glis. The sequence goes on from PVJS01002014.1 coordinate 31,659, forward strand.
AGGTAATCATATAATTGGTGTGTGTTGTATTGGTGTTACGTAGAGGACCCAGTCTGACTGATGCTAGCCAGAGATAATAATAAAATGTACACTCAGTGGACCTCTAAAAACAGTGACCAGTGCAATTCCTCAAGGTACCTTCCAGAAAACTATCATGATGTATTTTTGTCATGAACCCATCCGCAAATCTAGGATTTCCTAATAACAGTGGCCAAATAATTGCTACCCTTTATAAGTTGTCTTTTCTATCTCTATCTTAACAAGGAAAAAAGATCCTGCATTTAAGACATCATTTGGGCCAGTGTGTGTGATGCATTTATTGTCCTGCATTATTAAAGATCAAACCTAGAGCTTGGCAAGAAAGGAGAGTACAGGAAAATTGTTTTTAAGTGTCAAAATAATCTCTTTTTGTAAAAGCATATTCAGAGTCGGATTCTTCAATTCAAATTCAGTTCCCCATGGAGCTTCTAATGTCTCCTTATCATTTAAAAGAGAATCAGAGGATGTTTCTGCTCAAGAGACACATCTCTAGCTCCAATAGAACCTGCATACTTTTCCCAACAACCACAGCAAAGCGTTAGTGTGAGGCAGTCTGGGAATAAGCGATACTCATTTTTAGCCTCACCTAGTCTTAAGCCAAATGAAATTACCAGCAGATTAGCTCTAATGGAGAAGAAATGACAGCCTGCAGAATTTCTTCTCAAATTTCTTCCAATTGTCAGCGAGTCAAAACCACAGAGGCCCCAATGCAACAGCCCAGAAAGAGAAGGGGAGATGACAACCGTCCAATACCTGTCAAAGAAACTTCTAGTCTTTCTTAAATTTTAAATTAAGTTTTACTCATGTCAACCCCATCAGCACACAGGAATAAACGAAAACTGTGTTTATATGACACCACAACAAACAGTCAGCTAAGTAGGGAGTGGACCCAAATCCTTTGATTGACTCCATTTTTTACTTTCAGTTTGCTATTTTAGTTTATTTAATTGGTCACAGTCTTAACATGGGCATATTCACTCAATAACATTCATGTGGCATTTGATCACTACTAACAACTTTCTGCCTAAATCAATCCTGGAGATTCCAAGAATATATAGTACAAAGTTATATATAAGTGCACATAATTTCTGGGAAGCATTTTTGCTTTGAGCTGTCACTGAGAAATAGTGCAGATGAAACCAATGTAAAGATGGTGATAAATATGGGATCCAGACAAATGAGATCCAGATTAATTTAAATATTGCCAGGGTAGAAAGAACAAATCTTATCCTACAGTTAACGAAAAATGAACATACAGACATACATGTAAAATGTGGTATGTCAATCATGTAATGTTACAATTATGAAATTGTACTTTGGATAATAAACTGCAACGTGTTGCATCGGCAAATGCAATGAACAGAAGCATTATATACCTTTCTTACAAACAAATTATTGGACAGGAATCATATTTCATTTACAATACTGCTTTGATGTTGTGCAACTTATACATACGAGATACTCTAAATATTGGCTGTGTTTGGTTAAAAATAATGATTAGCAAGTATGTATTTATTTCAAATAAAATTAGCATAATCTAACGAAAAGAACTTTGGACATGGAATCAAAATATTTGAGTCCCCTACCAGGCTCTTTGCCTCCTGGCTGAGTGTCATCAGTTGTCTGAACATCAGTTTCTTTTCTTCTTTTTATGTTTTTGTGGTGAGGGATTAAACCCAGGGCGTCACTCATGCTAGGAAAGCGCTCTACCTCCCAGCTATATCCCATTGTTGAACATGCTTCTTAATAGGAAAAATGAAAACATATTTTTTCAAAGGTTACATGAAAATTAAATAATCATTACATGTAAAATTCTGTTATAATTTATAAAGCACTATAAATATAAATAAGTGTTGTTATAGAGGGTATGAAGTTTTACATCTCAATAAAAATAATTATTGAAATACCTACTATGTGAAGGGCAAAAATTAAATCATTAATCTTTACAATTACTTTGCAAGGCAGCTATTGCATAGCATATTGCACATGCTATGCAGGAGAAGGCGTTGGGGTTCAACAAGGCTAAGTAATGAATGTAGGAATATTTACCAGAAAAAAAAATAGAGCAAAGATTTAAACCCAAGTCTTCTAACTTCAAAAACAGATGCCACATGTAACATTTTAGTTTATAATAATGGCATTCTCTGAGATGCTTATGGATATTCAGGGTACTACAAATCCTTCATTATCTATAAATATAGACATTTATCAATATACAAATAGTTAATCCAGTAGCTGTTCTCTAAGATTATGATGACCATGAAGTAAGACAATGTATACAACCTGGTAATTTTTGAAATGTAGTTAATAAATATTTTATTTGGAACTTTATCAACTGATAACTTTTTTTTCTTGTGGTGCTGGGGATTAAACCCAGAGGCATTCTACTTCTAAGCTATACTCCCAGCCCTATTTTATTTATTTGGAAACAGAATTTCACTGGGCTGCTAAGCTCCTCACTAAGTTGCTGAGGCTGGCTTCAAACCTGAGATTCTCCAATCTTAGCCTCCCAAGTACTGGAACTACAGGCGTGCACCACCACTCCCAGTATCAACTGATACTTTGATTTAGGGAGATAGATGGTAGTTAGACTGCAGTGATTAGTGAAATCAGCAACACCTGTGCATGCTTCCATTTACTCAGACTTGGAAATTATTACAAAGTGAGGCTGTGGATGTTTGACTTGCCTTCTGTGTTAGCCAGCTTTCCCTGCCCAGAAAAAAATGCTTAAGATGATCAATTTGGAAAGAGAAAAGGGTTGTTTTGGTTCACAATTTTGGAAGTTTCAGTCCATGAATCACTGGTCCCACACTGCTGTAGCGGAGCAAAGCTGCTTACCTCCTGGCCAGGGAACAAAGAGAGGAAGAGGAGGGGCTGGGCTCCCATTATCCCCTTCAGGGGCACACCTCCAGGGACCCAACGGCCTTCCACTAGGACTCACATCTTAAAGTTTCCACCTCTCAACAGCTTGAGCTGGAGACCAAACCTTTAACACATGGGCCTTTGGGGGCATTCCAGAGCCAAACTGGCACCTTCTAAGTGGGGCTTTAGAATCTCATGTGCCAAGACCTTTTTCTATGCAAACAAAATTATATTTTATTCCCACTATTGCAAAGTCCCTTAACTTACAGCTCTTCTCTTGTAGGTATACCATCTCTCAGGAGAGCTTGTGCTACTGGCTCACGAATGACCATCTCTGCGAGTGGGTATACTTGCAGAAGCTGAGGAAGTGATGAAGTGCCGCATGCTACCTCCCTTCGGAGGAATAGCTTCCCTTCCGGGAAAACATCCAGACTGAGCACGTACAAGGGAGACATAAAAAATAAACTCCAGTACAGTAAGAGCCAGGATGGCTACCATCTACACCGCCAGGGGGTTTGAGGCAGGCAGTGCATTTCACACTGTTGCTCATGGTTCAGCTGTCTCGAAGGCATTTGAGTTGCTCATTACCAATTTCATCTGCTTTGCCTTTACCCCAGACTTATTACATCCCAGCATTAAGGGAGGGGTAGATCTATGTGTACTACAGTTTGAGCATAATTGACCAGGCCACATTCTACTTCCAGATTAAATAATTTCAAATCCTCAATGTTTTCCTTTTCCATTTTATAATGTTAGTCATTTTTCTAGCCATTTACTTTAACTGTGTTATTATTAGGCATATTTTGTGGCTAATTCATTCAGAGCTCCAAACTGAATAAAATAATGCTGACACATTTATTTGTTGATTTGTTTATTTAAAATTTTTTTTTTTTGTGTTACTGGGGATGGAACCCAAGGGCATTCTACCTCCAAGCTACACCCCCAGCCCTATTTTTTATTCTTTATTTTTGAAACAGGGTCTCACTAAGTTGTGGAGGGCCTCGCTAAATAGCTAAGGCTGGCCGCGAACCTGCGATCCTCCTGTCTCAGCCTCCCAAGTACTGGGTTTACAAGTGTACGTCCCCAAGCCTTTTCTTTAGTTCTGGGAGTGGGTCTTTTCTCTAGCTTGGTCTGAAGAGAACTACAACCCTCTCCTACACATGTAAAAATAAAATACATATCATTTCAACAGGTCCACAGACAGTCTGAAGCTAATCAATAGACCACAAGTTAGTAATGATTATAAAAAATTTTTCCAGAATAATGGGAGATTTTAAACATATTTTAAAGAGTTGGTAGATCAAGCAGGCAAAGAATAAAACCAAACTTCAAGTGATGTGTGTACATGTTTGTATCACTTTGAATTTCGCTATGATGTATAACATTGCACCAATAAAAATATAAAAATGCAGAAGAAAAGATGTAAGCAACACAAATAACGAGTTTTAACTAAAGAGTATGTGTCTGCATGTAACTGCACACAAACAGCTGCAGAGTGTGTATTTTTTTTTTATCTAGACTGTACCATGCATTTGTAAAAATCGACCATACTCTGGGCCATAAAACATATCTCAATAAAGGTCAAAAAGCTTATAACAGTTACGACTGAGATGTGATTTAAGTAAATATCAGGAAAAAAACAAAAAGTGTATGAGTTTTCTATTGCTGTGTAGCAAATTAGCACACACCTGGCTACTTAAAACAACATGCATGTAGGTCACAGTTGTGTGTGTCAGATATCTGGGGTGGGGATTGTCTGGTTATCTGTTAAGGATATCACAAGACTATAATTAAGATGTGGGCTGGGTTGGACTCTCATTAGGAAGTTCTAGGGAAGAATTTATTCCCAAGCTCATTCAGGTTATTGGCAGAATCCAGTTCCCTGTGACTACAGGTCTGGGAGTTCCCCAACTGTCAACTGGGTCCATATTCCTCCTTACATGCCCCTCCATCTTCAAATGGCATTGATGTATCAAGGCCTACCTAATATGTGGAAGCTAGATAGAATGGGACTTAGAAGCGACTCCAGACAAAGAAGAAAACTTTAGATGAACAAAGAAGGTGACCTAACTGAGGGAGTTGGGAGGGGGGTGGAGGGAAACACACTAAGGCATATGATGTATATATACAAACTTATAAGACTCAATCACTATGCTGAGCACGAAAGGGAGGGAAGGGGGGAGGGAATAGGGTGGGATTGGAGGGAGGGCTAAATGAGCAATGTGTGCATGTATGATTCTGCTACCCTGACACTTATCAAAATGTATAATTACAATGCACCAATAAATGAATATATAAAAAGAAAAAAAAAGACCTACCCATGCTTCAAATTCCTCTACTACACCATCCTGGAAATTCTTTGCCTTAAAAGAATTCAAGTGATTCGATTGGGTCCTTTTTTTTTTTTTTTTGCTGTTATGGTATGATATCTCCTCTTATTCACAGTCCTGAAATTAGGTTGGGAAATCTTGAGAGGGGTACTTTTGGAATTCTGCCCACCACATTCTGTCTATTCTCTGGTCCCTAAAGATTCTGAAAACATCTTACCACAAATACATACATTACTAGCCACAATGTAATTTACTCTTAACACAAACTCAGAGTACATTAAGAGGTGAATAGCACGCTTGTAATCCCAGTACTGTGGGAGGCGGAAACCGGAGGATCTGGGTTCACAGCCAGCCTCAGCTCTCTCTCCCTGTCTCTCTCTCTCTCTCTCTCTCTCTCTCTCTCTCTCTCTCTACGTAGTGAGGCCCTCCGCAACTTCGTGAGACCTGGTTTCAAAATAAAGTATAAAAAAATAGGGCCGGGGGTGTAGCACGGAGGTAGAACGCCCCTGCGTTCAATCCCCGGTACCACAAAAAAAAAAAAAAGAAGTGAATAGCCCTTAACTAATTTAATGAAGCCAGCCTAATACTGACACCAAAACCTGACAAGGATAGAGCAAAAGAAAAATTAGAGACCAATGTCCTTAAAAATATTGTAATAAAAATTTTGCACTACAGCAAAATAAATTGACCATATATACATATACGTATATATATGTGTATGTATGTGTGTGTGTGCATATATATACATATATGTGTGTATGTATATATAATGCCCAAGTTGGGTTTATTTCAGGAAAATATATTTGGTTTAAATGAGAAAATTAAAAATTAATTCACCATATTAACTATTTAGGAATAAAACCATATATGATCATCTATATAAATACAAAAAAGCCCTAATGAAATTCAATATCTAGTCATGATAAAAAGTTTTTGCAACAAAGAATAGGAAACTTCCTTAACTATATAGATTATTCACAAAAAACTACAACAAACATGCTCAATGTGAAATGTTGAATGCATTATTTTAATATCATAGAAAAAAGATTGCCCATTAATATTATTTTTATTCAATGCAGGTTCTTCTCAAAATCATATAGCAAAATTTAAAAAATAAAAATAAAAAATAAAATAGTGCTGGGGGTGTAGCTTAGAGGTAGAATGTACCTGGGTTCAGCCCCCAGTACCACAAAGAAGAAGAAGAAAGGAGGAGAAGGAGAAGGAGAAAGTGGAGGCACAGAGAACAAGCATGTGGAAAAGAGGAGTGAGGAGGAAACTAGAGAAAGAGTTAAAAAAGATTTTCAAGTCCCTTTTATCCCTTGACGACCTCATCAGGTCCTAAGAGTGGCTCAGTTTTGGAGGAGTCTCTGGGTACATTCTGGCCAATTTGAATTTAGACTACGGAATTTCAGATAAAGTCATTACTCTTTTATTATTTGAAAAGGGAGTCATACAAAAATTGATTTAAATTCATAATCTGCTAAATTCACAATAAGTTAATCTGGGGAATAAAAATCAATGCCCACAATTCTCTATATAAAAGTAGTGCATGAACTTGGCTGAAAATTATAATCTTTTTTCAACATGTAATAACATAGGCTGCTTACTTTCTTGATGGTTTACATCAGTAATCAAAACATCCAACCCACTCTGTTGAGTCAACTTTATTTTTACCAAACCCAAATCTACTTACTCACTGCTCAAAAAGGGACCCAATGAATCCAGAACCTATTGTTGGGGCAAGAAAAAAGATTTGTAAGAGAAGCCAGTAAGACCAAGATGGTGAACTAGCTTTCTAAAAAACACTTTACTCAGCATAAGTTTCAAGCTCCTTTTGTTTTTAAGCAAGAGGGAAAGGAGGGTGGCTTGAGTTAAGAAAGAACTAGTGAATGGAGATGTTATCTGGGCACTGTTCCAGTGGTCTGAAATGGGAGGTTCTGAAACCTGGTGGTTGATACACATGTAATCACAAGGTCCTGATGTCCCTGTAAGTCTTGAAAATATCTTAGGTAGCTTCATCTTGGTGTCATCGATCTAGAAGGGAGAGAAAAGAAATTAGGGAAGCTTAGGATGCATCAATCTTGTGCTACAAGATTCAAACAGATGTTTCCTAAATGACTAACATGTCTATGTGCAGAGTGGAGCAGAAGCAGTCTGACACAAAGGTTAAGGTAGCAAAAGAAATCATTATAATATGAAGGCAGAGACACTAAGCTTTTTCATTTTGTTTTGGTCACCCATTGGACACCTGCACAGGCCTCAGTACTTTTGACAAAAGCGACCTTCAAGTCTCTGAAAAGTAACCCAGGCAACAGTTATCATAGTGGCCCACACATCTGAGGTGTTATCTATAGCAAAGCAAGTGGGAGACTAATAATATGTTACTCAGTTGTGTGACCTCCAAAATGAATGATTTTAAAGCAACTACAGGCAAGCCACTAAAATCAACTGACTTGAGAGGGTTTATTTAGTAGTTTTCCTTGGCTTCATTGTTAATTTCTCTATGCTGAAAGAGACTGAGAAAAATAATTCAGTCTGAATATTTTTTTTTTTGTACTGGGGATTGAACCCAGAGGTATTCTACCAATGTTAATAATCTATTAAAGTTATGATTATTGTATGATGAATTAGCTGAATTAGTAAAAATTTTAATTTGAAAATATATTAAAGTTAGACATCTATTATTCAGGAAAGACAAATGACAAAGCCTCTTAATTGCTACTGATATTTATTAACACTCTTTGTTTATTAGGGATTTTATACAGATTTTGATTTTCTAGGTTAGTATTTGGAGAGATGTCATTTCATCCAATCTAGACTTCATTAAGGCAAAATACCAATTCTATCTGAAGGTGGCTTTCAAAATCACAGTAATAATTACCAACAAGAAATAATTACTCTCCTGGCACTAGACTTTATAAATCCAACTACTTTACAGTTTATAAATCTACCACTGAATGGATTTTAAACTAAGAATGATACAGACAAGATACAGACAAAAGAACCATAGGGACTTCTTATGGTTTAATGATCTGGTCACATTTTATTTCCTTTCACCTTATCAATGAAAAAACATCATATGACAGATAAAATGTTCACCACAATTAAAATGTATTCATGGGCCCCATTCTTATAGAAATAACCATCAAATGACTTGAATGTTATAGAGTAAGATGGCACCAGTAATGAAAGAATGGGTTGTCAGCAGTAGCTTATACCTACTGAAATACCCACAGGCATTATTGGAAAAGTGCAATATTTTGAGAATATTCTTTTTAACTAAAGGTGAATTGTTGGTTTTCCACTTAAAATATATATATCATAATATATTTAATAACAATGATATAGGAAAACAATTCCAGATATTCTCTGAGATGTTATGGAAGCCCCCAAATACCAATATATAGTAATTTACATGTATGTATAAAGTTAAATTTACATGTATCATACACACACACACACACACACACACACACACACATGCACACACTCATACATGACAAGAAAGTAAGCAGAGTAAATGTGGAAATTTGGGGAAAGAAATTGGTAACTCTCCATAAACAATTTGCTAAAGTAAATCACCGAACTTAATGGTTGAAATGAAACACACAAGGGAGCAATTAGGGAGAATGATGCAAAGGCAAATAAATAAGAACAAACTTCCAGCAAATAGAATGGTTCTTCAATGCTGCTGATAAATTTCAAGATAACTTAGCTTGACTACTTAAATCTCAGGAAGGAGCAGTATTATGACCAGCTTCAGAATCCAGATGGAGCTATAAGAGCCAATAGTGTTCAAAAACAAAAGTAAATGTGGTGAACATAAAATTTTATGAAGTAGCTTTAAGTAGATCTTTAGAACAAAGATTAAGTTGTAATACTGCTTTAGAAGAATTAATTGATAAGTAAAATATAACAATGATTATTTGGTAAAGTAGTAGAAAACTGAATTTTTCAAGTTAAACATTTTATTATCTTTTACAACATACATTTTTAATAATAAAAATGAGAAGCCATTAAAGAATACTAGTCTAAATATTATACTTATTAGCTGGGAATGGTGGCACAAGCCTGTAATCCTAGTACTTGGGAGTTTGAGGCAGGAGGATCCAGTTTCGAGGCCAAGCTCTGCAATTTAGCAGGCCCCTCAGCAACCTAGCAGGACCCTATTTCAAAATAAAACTAAAAAGGGTTTGAGGTATAGCTCGGAGGTAGAATACCCCTGGGTTCAATCCCTAGCACCAAAAAACCCCCCAAAACCAAAATTATACTTACTGATCATTTTCTTTCTTTCTGGCTATAAAACAACAGTTGTTTATTGCAGAAAATGTTGGTAAATAGAAAAAAAGTGAAACTTCAGTCCTTTGTAGGCAGAGATCGATAAGCCAGTAATAAATTATATGTCATTTGAAATAAAATAATTAAGTGCATAGATTGAAAGGGAGTAGCTAAAGGCATTTATCTACAACCAAGTGACCAAGAGCTCAACAAGGTGGTCTAATAGAAAATTAGCACATAAAATTCATAGCGTTCCTCAAAAACAAACACAAATTAGATAAGTATTTTTAAAAGATCCCATTTACAAAAGCTATAAAACTTTGCAAAGTTATAAATAATTAAGTAACAAGTTATGACACACATATAAAACTTTATTGAAGGACCTAAAAGAAAAACATAATAAGTAGAAAACAAACCATATTTATGGACAGGTATTTTCAATGTTGTAAATATTTTAATAACCCAAATTAGTCTATAAGTTAAATAAAATCCTAATCAAAATCCTCAAAACATAGTTCATAGAATTTAATAAAGCGATTTTTTAAATTTATGTGGAGGCAGATGCTTAAGAATAACAAGGACAATCTCAAAACGAAAGAAAGCAATCAAGTCATACATTGAACTAAACATAAAATAAAGTACAGCTCTGTAATTAAAACAGGGGCAAGCCGGGCATGGTGGCGCATGCCTGTAATCCCAGTACTTGGGGTCTGAGACAGGAGGATCGCAGGTTTGCAGCCAGCCTCAGCAACTTGTGAGGCTCTCTGCAACTTAGTGAGACCCTGTTTCAAAATAAAAAATTGGGCTGGGCATAAAGCTCAGAGGTAGAATGCCCCTGGATTCAATCCCCAGTACCAGAAAATAAATAAATAAATAAATTAAAAAAAACAACAGGGGCAGCCGGGCATGGTGGCACATGCCTGTAATCCCAGTACTTGGAAGACTGAGACAGGAAGATTGCAAGTTCAAGGATGGCCTCAACAATTTAGCGAGACCCTCAGCAACTTAGTGAGACCCTGTTTCAAAACAAAAGTAGCCGGACGTGGTGGCACACGCTTGTAATCCCAGTACTTGGGAGGCTGAGACCGGAGGATCCAGGTTCGCAGCCAGCCTCAGCTACTTAGTGAGGCCCTCTGCAACTTCGTGAGACCCGGTTTCAAAATAAAGTATAAAAAATAGGGCTGGGGGTGTAGCTCGGAGGTAGAACGCCCCTCGGTTCAATCCCCGGTACCACAAAAATAAGTAAATAAATAAATAAAAATAAAAAGGGCTGGGAGTATAGCTTGGAGGTAGAGCACCCCTGGGTTCAATCCCCAGACCAAACAAACAAACAAAAAAATCAGGGGCACAAGACAAAATGGACTCATCAGACATACCTGAATGACTGAATGAAGTTCTGGACTTCTCACTCTGAAAATGTGCAAAATCTGGAACTTTACTCACTGATGTATGGTTATTTAATATGTAACAATGGCCAGCATTTCAAACCAGTGGGAAAGATAAAGGACTGATTCGATGTTTTGGGGAAATAGAAGAGTGCAGAAATGGGGTCCTACTTCAAATCTGGAAATGGGATAAAATCTTAGCTGAATTAAAAACCTATATGAAAATATGAAAGTATTAGTAATAGATATGGTAGAGTGTATTTATGGTTTTGAGGTTAATTAAGGCCTTAATTAGTGAAACACAAAAAACAAGCACCGTAAAGAAAAAGATTGTTGGTTAAATTGAATTTTAAAGTGAAAAAATAGCCGGGTATGGTGGTACATACCCATAGGCCCAGTATTTGGGAGGCTAAGACAGGAGGATCGCGGGTTCGAGACGAGCCTCAGCAACTTAGCGAGACTATCAGCAACCTAACAAGACCCTGTTTCAAAACCGAACCAAACCAAACAAAATTTAAAAAGGACTGGGGGTATGACTCAGAGGTACAATGCCCCTGGGTTCAATCCCCTTACCAAAATAAAAGTGAAAAAATAATTATTATCTTGAGAGCTAATATTTACGCCATGTATACAGATAATCAATATCCAGTTAAAATGTGAATTATGTATTTTATATATATATAGGTACATATATATGTACTCTTCAAAATAAAAAACAACAAAGATGAACAAGCCAGAAGAAAAATGGGCAAAGGATAAACAAATAGGGATATAACTGACAAGTAAATATACAAATATATACTACTTTACTAACAGTCAGAAAAGTGGAAATTAAAATGATTTACCATTGTTTAATCTCACAGAGGCGAAATGTAAAATACTATCAATTGTCAACAGGGTGTAGGGCAATATTTGTTATTTGCATAGCAAAACACAGTACAAATTGGCTCAGTCATTTTGGTGGACAACTTGGCAGGCTCTGTTAAAATCGGAAATGTGCAAACCCTAGATTTGTTTTTAGAAAGAAAAATTGGAATCCTGTCGAATGGCTGTTCTTGCAGAGAGTGGAACTATGGGATGAGATCAATTTTTATATATTAGCATTATAAATCTCTTAAGTCATGGTTAGGTAAAAACAAAAGGGACAACATACCAAAACAGGAAAAAAGCAGATTGCAAATTAGCACAATATGATTTGGAGGGAGAAATACAATGAAAAGCAAAACTGAAAATTTACAAGTGTAAATACAGAGAAAACGTTCTAGATGGAAGCACGTGAACTTCATGACTCTTATGAAGGAAGAAAGGGGAAAAGGATGTGAGATAGGGCCAAACAGAGGGAGACTATATCCTGGGATGTCGGAGACAGTCCACATTTATTCTTGTCTTAATCGCTGATTGATATATTGATACTCAAATGCTTTTCATTTCATGCTATTAATCTTAAGTTATACTTTTTGGAGCAAGAATAACAATAACAACTAACATGTATTAAATTGTGCTGGGCATTTGTTCTAATAACTCCTGCATATCGATGTATGTATGCATATCGATGTATGTGATGATGTATGTAACTCCTGCATATCGATGTATGTGACGATCGTATTCTTCAAGATAGCTGTAAGACTTTACACCCCACATGCTCATGTCTACATTCATCTCCATCCTATTGAGAAGTGGGACCTACGTGACCTTTTCTTGACTTTGATTGAGTCTGTGATTAGAGTGAAAGTGACATGATGCAACTTTTAAGTCTAGGTCAGTAAAAGGCGGTACAGCTTTTGCTCCTACTGTTGGGTTATGTGCTTTTGAAATCCAGTCACCATACTATAAGGAAGCCCAGGCCTCATGAAGAGACCACTTCTATCTATTCTAGCCAAAATACAGCTCATATGGGATTTTAATTTAATGATCTATTGCTTCATAATAAACTATTCCCAGATTTGGTGGTTTAGAACAAAAACAATCACTTTTTATTCTCTCTCATGGCTTTTGGGGCGTTGACATGACTCGGGTAGACAGCTCTTGCTCAGAGTCACTCATGCAGTTGGAGGGGACACTGCCCGGGTGGAAGTCATCTCAAAGGGACCTCATCTGTGACTGTCCCCTGGAACACGTAGGCCCCCTCGTGGCAGCTGGGTTCCAAAGGTGAGCATTCCCAAAGAAAGCTAGGCATACGCAGTACAACTTTATATGACCTCGCCTTGGAAGTTACAGAGCTCCACTTCCCGGACCTCATTTATTGAGATAGTCACAGAGTTCATCCCAGGATCAAGGGAAAGGGAGACAGATTCTAACTCTTGCAAAGGAAGTAGCAAAATCACAGCGTAAATCCTGCGGGATGGGAGATGGTATTCTACCCATTTGTGGGAAATAATCTGCCACAGTCACAATGCTATTATCATCTACATTTAACAAATGAAGAAAACTGAGGCACAAAAATAGTAAATGATACAAATGTGTTTTTCATGGTTCTGGAGGCTGGGAATTCCCAGATCTGGAGAGGGTGGGTGCATGCACAGGAGAGGAAAAGAGGTGGTGGGAGAGGCGTCCCAATTCATCCTTTTATCAGGATCCCGTGCCTGCAATAACAACACTTATCCACTGCCCTCATGACCTCTTCACTTCTTAAGGTCCCTTCTCTCAGCACGGTTGCATTGGGGACTAGTTTCTAACATATTAACTTTGGGGGAAATATTCAACCCATAGTACAGACAAACAAGTTGCATTGGTTTTGGAATTTGTATTTTGCCAATAACAAATGTATTTTAAAAAACTCAAGTCTCAATTTGTGGCACATCATAGATATGCAAAGTGCTATTTGGTGATCATTTCCCGAAACTGCAGGCACATAATTTCTGCTACCTTGAAGTTTTAATAATTCAATGCAAAGTATGTCAAGTTTTTCATTTTGTTTTGTTTTGTTTGGGGTTTTAGCTTTTAGTACAAAATGTGTTGCTGACAATGTGAACTCTGGTTAAAAAAAAGAAAAAGAAAAATAGATCGAGGTGTTGCAACAAGGGCTGACTCACTACAAATGTTTCCATGGGATTTGTACTGATATGAAACATAGATTGAGACACTTCTGGACTGCCAGACCCAGTAATTGTACCCCTCTTCTGGCCCTGAATTCAAACACGGTATGAAATATGAAGATGATTTCTTCATCTATGTTACCAGTGAAAGGGAATATGGGCTGTTTAAAATAGATCATAATCCTCTCCTGGGTCAACTATAATTAAGTAACAAAATGCAGAACTGTCTTGTTCTCCAATTAATTTTATGCATGCGTTGTTTGTCTGAAATAATCAAAAATAATTTGAAGGCTTTCTTTCTTAAACAAGTAAGATAAACATAGTAGAGTGAAATAGGACTTGGTTAGAGATTCAGAAACCTGCCATTTCTGATTCTGCCCTATCAGGGACCTTCATAGAGGGAATCTATGTTTTCACATTTTTTTGAAATTATTCTTAATCTGCTTTATGGAGGGAAAATTAAAATTACCAATTTTAAGTGTACAAGTCTATGTATTTTGACATGTGTATATAGTTGTTTAACAATCATGACAGTCAAAATATAGATTTCTAAAGCTTCCCAAAGTTCTCTCGTGCCCCTGTGCAGTACACTCCCAATTCCTAGTTTATCTTTTAAGATAGGGGTATTCATCAATTAGTATTTCATAAGGATAAGTTAATAAGGACAAATTAACCATAAGAGAAAGGATGCATTTTTATGACTTAGTTGGAAAGTATGAGATGGATTAATTCTGTTACTGTGTGAAAGGCCACTATGTAATTTAGTCATGCATTCTAGAATATTTTGTGTTTTATTGGTGTGAGTGAGAATGTAAGTATATAGAGACATTTGTGTGTGTGTGTGTGTGTGTGTGTGTGTGTGTGTGTGTGTAGAACCAGGGATTGAAACTAGGGGCATTCTACCTCCGAGCTGCACCCCCAGCCCTTTTTAATTTTTGTATGGAAACAGGGTATCACTAGGTTGCTGAGATCTTGCTATGTTGCTGAGGCTGTCCTTGAACCTGCGATCCTCCTGTCTCAGCCTCCCAGGTACTGGGATTACAGGTATGCACCACCAGGCCCAGCTTAGAGATTTCTTTATAGGCCTATTCAGCCAAAAGCAGATATTTTTTTTTTCTCAGAATTGACTGGAATGATTCGCTATCTTTACGAATTGGGATGTGCTTTTTTTGTAGTTCAGTTGTGCTTTCTCAGAAAGATGAGAAATAATGCAGAGAGAGAGCATGGACTTTGCAGTCATGTAAAACTGTGACTCTGGACAAGTTCCTCCATTTTTCTGAGCCTCGGTTTCCGTATCTGTAAAAAGGAGATAATATTAGGGGTCTCTCAGGTTCACTTGTGTTTATTTACACTGAGAAAGTAATATATGGCACATGGTAGATACATAATAAATGCTGGTTATCCATTTTTCAGTTAGGGTCGTTTCTAATCCTGCAACTCTATATATAATTTAAATTTAGCCGGGCGTGGTGGCGCACGCTTGTAATCCCAGTACTTGGGAGGCTGAGACCGGAAGATCCAGGTTCACGGCCAACCTCAGCTACTTAGTGAGGCCCTCCACAACTTAGTGAGACCCTGTTTCAAAATAAAAAATAAAAAATAGGGCTGGGGGTGTAGATCGGAGGTAGAATGCCCCGGGTTCAATCCCCAGTTCTGAAAAAAATAAAAATAAAAATAATTTAAATGCAAAATCTTCTATTCCTGTAATGTAAAAATATTATACCCAACCTCATCTTAGAAGTGTTAGAGATAAGGAATAAAATATATTTTTAAAAACTCATAATGTTACAGCCAGGTACTTTTACAAATACATGTGCATATGACATAGTTCAATTTGAATCCAATTTAATGGCCTATATAGTGTTCACCTGTCCTTTCTGAAGTCATTTTGGAAAAAGGCAAAAAAATCTAAGTATGAGATTTTCTAACTCTAAAATGAGGCTAAAAATATCTGCCTTGCTTTTTTTTTACAAGATTTGTATGAAGAGCTAATGCAAAAACAGTGAAAACAGCACTTGATTAGGAATCTGAAAATCTTCAATTTAATGAAAAGAATAATATTTGGTAATATTATACAAGAGAAAAATAGGGGGCACCCACTTTAAATATTGAATAAACATCCCTCAGAAAAGTGTTTCCTAAACACAAGAATAATAAAATAATAAATGTTTCAAATAACACCATGCTCCTTAGAGCTTGGTTTGCAGTTATATTTCTCTCTGCAATTTTTCTTTCCCACATACACAGAATCAGGAGGGCACCCTTTAGGAAATAACAGTAAACCTTCCAGAATCAGAGCAGAAAACCAAACCCCACCCGGGGCAATTCTTGAAATCTCTCTCAACCTTAGCATTTCATCTACAGAATAAAAGGGTTCCAATACAATTTCTCCAATGTTCTTTTCAACTTAAACTTTCTATGATTTCATTTGAATTTTAATAATTGGAAAATGACCAACATTTTATGTCAGCATAATAAAGTTTCTTTGTGAACCAAAAGGTAGGACAAAGTAAGCAAATCAAACAGAACCTGAAGTATTAGACTGACTTAATCAGAATTAGCAATTGTAATGGTTGCAAATCCATAAAACATCTGGGCAATGCTTCTCTCTAAATGAAGCGATTTATGTGAGAGTGTTTTGGAAACCATAAGATGCAATACACATGTAAAGTATTATTAGCATCATCATCTTTTTCTTTATTTGAGCCCATAGACTTGACATAAGTAGCCAATACATTTCAGCTTTTTTTACTCACCCTGGGTGGCAGGGTAGGGAGGGAGGAATAGGAAAGAGAAAGCAAATTTGCTTCTCCTTTTTTCTAGTTTCCCCCTGTTCCCTGAGCCTGTTTGTTTTGTTTGTCAACCATTAAGAGCATTACTATCTATTACTCCCTAATCGATAGACAAATAAATAGGTCTTTCTGTGTGTTCAGGGTAAGGAAATAGTCACTATAAATGCTCATTCCTTGATTTGAGATATTTTTAGACAAAGCCTGTGGTATGGTATATATTTTACCATTGTGTCCAATATTTTCCATATGCTAGCTTACTTCTTTTCTTTTCTTAAAAATAAGCCATCATTTGTATAAAGTCCTTCTAGTTAGTAAGTACTTTAAAATAAGAATCTAGTTAGTAAGTACTTTAAAATAAGAATGATTAGTTATGAATCATTGCAATAATATTAAACAGCCTAGGAGTATTACCTGCATTTGATTGTGAGAGAAAACAAAGGATGGATACAAAGGTAGAATAAGAGCTAGACTTCTCAGGCCTGCACAAAACTCCAAGTCTCTGGAAAAGAAAAGCCATAGAATTAAAATTTGGAAAATGCCTGAGAATTAATTAATTTCTCTGCATAGGCACCTAGAAATCCTTACCAGATGAATTTGTGCTGTCTTTATGTCTGATGAACTAACTTACTGGCTTATTAGAAGTTGTTTGCTTAAATTGAACATTAATTTGCAAGAATCTTTTGGGAAATCATCACGATCAATTACAAACTAGATTATTGAGAAGGAAAGCTGGGTCTGGCACTTGCTTAGAGTTACATTTTCATCAGATCTCATCTCCCCCAAGAGAGAATAATTGGGTAAACAATACATCTTGGCCTGGGGATTGGGACTGGGGTGAGGATTGGAGAGAATTTTGCCTTTACTTTTTTCCTTCTCTAATTTCTAGCCTTGGCTAAACCACTAGTCAAACTCCCTCATGGTAAAGGAAGGATAATATCAATGTTAAAACCTCCAGAGCAAATAAATAACATATTGATTTCCCTAAAGGCTTCCTAAATTAACTGCTCGTCTCAGCTTGGGGTAGAGGACTTGCGGCTTGAAGTACAATTCTTTCTCAAACTCAATTTGATTATTTCTCATATACCCTCTGATAATCATAAAAGGAAGTCAATTGGTGCCACTGGCATGCCCGTGACGTCAGCCTTGAAATGATTAAACAGTAATGTGCAGTACTCATGGGGCCTGGAGAGTTTTTAATGACATTACATAGCAAATGCCCTAGTAGTGCCCAAATGGGGGAAGGAAGATTAAACTGCTGAGTAGGGGAGGGAGAGCTGTTTTCAGTTTGAACTACAAGCCAGAAAAATCTCTTTCTGCTATAAGAACTTGAGGGCTTCACAAAAGCATGAAAGAGGAGCAACACGAACAACCAGTTACACAGTGAACGGTGAGCCTGTAGGATCACTGAGCATTATATAGTGATTCCTTGCTAAGCAAACAAACGAAAGTCTAAGAAATGTTAGTGACCAGGGCTTTGACACAAGAGGCAGACATTCAAGGACAGGCCGTGTAGGGAGACAAACACAAAACAGGTCCTCCAAAGAGGACTCAGATGGAGGAAATATGATGAATGGAAATGCTATCAGATTTGGAAATGTTATCACTGCGTCAATAAGTTAGTATATTGAGTGCAACCTGGCATATGCAGCAGGGTAAAAATATTTTTTGTTATCTTTAACAGTAAGAACTAAAGTTAGTCTTAGGGAGAGAGCTGGTATTGTTAAAAAATAACCTGGTAACTCATTTTGGGTATAGAAAGCAAGGCCTTGGAAAGATCTGGAAGGAGGCAGCAAACCATCAAGTAGAATCCTCTGCACAGGAAATCCTAGGGATTTGTTGTGATCCTTGGAATAGTGAGTTGGTAAAGAAAAGAATTTTAGAGAGGAGACAGAGAAGCTGAAAACCACAAGGGTACAGTGAGCACCCCTGCAGAGAAAACAAGCGGGGAGGAGGGAGACCTTCTAAGAACAGAGAAGCTAATAATCATTTTTAAATTGGTTAAGGCTTGCCAGACACTGTTATCCTGAACCTGTCATGGGGACTGCTAACCGAATTTCCTTGCGCAGGAAGGGTATGTGGAATGAAGGAGCAGGGATGGGAAGCAGAGCCCAGCATGGACTGGAGCAACACACAGCAGTAGGAGGGGGCTCTCAGAGGCAGGGGGGACTTGAAATGTAAATACATTCTCCTAGCCACCCCTACCCCAGAGAATCTCTGGGGCCACAATGACAGGTCCCTACCTCCAGCATCCCAGTCTCTCTTCTCTGTACAGTGAGTGTGAAGGAGTTGATATTCTGGGACAGTTCTCAACAATGGTGGTGGGGAGGTGGTAGAAATAGGTGGATAAATGCCCCAGCCTTCCTTTTCTCACCTCTGAAAATTCTGCGGTATGTTTCACATAGGTTCTGAAAGGGTCCCCAGTGGAATGAGTCATATTTGCCCATGATGGTAACATCCTCATTAACATATTCTTGGGGGCTTAATTTCCTCACCCCCCAAACTTGTGCTTCCTATCATCCCCTCTTATGAATTAACTGCACCCACATTCTTAACTCAGGATCTGCTTTGTGGGTAAATCACTGTCCCTAGTCACACTATTCTAATCCCAGAGCAACTATTTCTACCAGTTTCTTGTCTTCCAAAAAGTCCTTTGCATAGATAAGCATTCACACATATACATATGTCCATTTCTCAGTGATCCAAATAGAGGGGGGGAAATGCATATCCTAGACAACAGTCTCTTTAAAAAAAAACAGATACATCTACACTTAAAGGAGAATAAATCTTATAGCATTAATCACATTTCAAAATCATGCATAATGCATGCCATTTAGTCTCAATTACCTTGTGGAGGACTACGCAAGGTCTTGCTCGTCATTCAT
Organism: Glis glis; assembly: GCA_004027185.1. Lineage (NCBI taxonomy): Eukaryota > Metazoa > Chordata > Mammalia > Rodentia > Gliridae > Glis > Glis glis. The sequence goes on from PVJS01002014.1 coordinate 51,262, forward strand.
CAACGACTGACCATCCACTGTATTTATCTTACATTAGTGCCTTCCTCGTTGTGTTACACATACATGACATACATAGCACATACGACTTCCAAGTAAATTAGTTATTACATCTGCAGTAATAATTTCAGAAATTTAAAGTATTATAAAAGACTGAAGTTTTGGTAAAATTGTCTTAAACCCAAGAACTTTAACACAATTTTATTTTAGTGATGTTTATATCTTAGAAGTTATTTCAGCATTCAAATGTTCTGTTTGTTGGGCTCATCGGTATGTGCCAAACCAGAAAAATTAAGTTAGTTCCTTTTAGCCTACTATTCCTTCTGTGGGGCATCCAGTTTTCTCCAACATAGAGTTGTTCTATTTACTATTACACTTAATACTTCTTGTTACATTTTAAGAGACTGGTTTCTAATGGTGCTAATTTGATCTTATTACTTCTTCCCCTAGTCAAACACAATCTTTCTAAAGTTTTATACTGTAGTTAATATGCTATGATATCTACACAGATGTACAAGTATGCTGTTTTGTATATTCCATGAGAATTCAAAATGGAATGGGTATCAATCGAACCAGTAATCCAAGAATAACAACTAGTAATTTGTCTCATCATTAAGTTTTATAGACATTATTTAAACTCACTACAACTTAATTCAGAGAATTATCATAAGAACTCCTTTTTTCACCTCATAATGGGTCAGCTTATTTTAGAAAGGGATGTACGAAACCAGCTATGTTGTCATGGTTTCTTGGCTTCTTAGAGTTCCTGTGAGATGCCTTTGTATTTTCACATGATGTATCTTAGCCTTATTTTAAAATGCTGAGCATAACACAAGATAATAGCTGCAATCAGAAACAAATATCAGGACCTCATTTTAATGTCCTTTCTATATCAGGCAAAAAATTCAGACTATGTATCATTTTTCCATCCAGAAATGCCTAGTAGCTCCTTTCCTTAATTAGTAATTTTAGTGGTATTCCTACTTCACCATCCTGCTAATAGATCTGTGAACCTATTTCACCCTATTCTTCCTTATCCAAGCATGCTCTTGGGGAATGTATCTGGATCCAATCTACTCTAATATGTGACTAAGTGATATCATTTGTTTTCTGGAAATTTGGAAGCCATGGGGGGGGAACTCTTTTTAAACATAAAAAAATAAAAGCTGTATGAAAATTTAAATGTATGTATATTTGGCTTATTGAGTAGCTCAAATGGATTATAAATGTGAAATATTTTTCTTTTACTCCAGTCACCATTTTTAAACATGTTCTGTCCGATGTCACTTCCCTATTCCTTAAGGACATGTTGAAAATGTGTCATGCCTTTCGCTAAAAGTCCAGTCCATCCCCGGGCGTGGTGGCACATGACTGTAATCCCAGTACTTGGGAAGCTGAGACAGGATGATCAAAGGTTTGAGGCCAGCCTCAGCAACTTAGCAAGACCCTCAACAACTTACTGAGACCCTGTTTCAAAACAAAAAATAAAGTAGGGCTGGGGGTGTAGCTTGAAGGTAGCTGGATTCAATCATGCAGTACTGCCAAAAAAAAATCCAGGCCTGTTTGAGACACTGGTCTCCTAGTGGCTTAAGTCCATTTGTCACAGGCACCTTCCTGCTGCGCATCCTCCCTCTTCCCACACAGGGTCCATGTTTGTGGCTTGAAGGATTTGGAGTGGGGAGAAGGAATGATCTGATTTGGGTTACTTCCTTCCATCCCCTATTTCGAAACTTTATTCCTCCACGTTGGAAGATTAGGAAGAGAAAAAGTGGAGGCAGAGACTTTGTAAAGGATGAAATAGGTCACCTCTTGTTTGGAGGGGAGGGGAAACCAAGGTCTTAGCCAGGCTCAGATCGGTTCTGTCTGCCCTTCAGATATAATGGAGACCTCCACGCTACAAGCACAAGGAAATGAATTTGGCAAATTTCCCAAGGAAGCTTGGCAGCCGATCTTCTTTAGTTGAGCCTCCAATCGAGGATACAATATATACTGCCAGTAAGTAGATTGACATGGTTACCTCACAGGGCAGGTGGAGAACATTCTGACCTTTTTTTTTTTTTTTAGAAGATCACACATATGTGAAAATAATAAAAACTAAAAACTCTGAGATGGAGGCCAAGTAAAAGTAAAAAAAAAATTTTCTAAATTCAGGATGACCAGTATCACACAAGTAAAAAGACCACTTGGTTTCAGAAAAATAAGTAATATTTCCTAATACAACTGTTTTCCTATAGAATCAAGGTCTAACCATCAGCAGCTACTTTTGATCCATGATATTTACCAATTTTGTTAAATTATGGAATATGGGCTTGTGCTCAATTTGTAGAGCAATTCTTTACCTTTTCATGCTTGCTTTATTTGCTGATTCGCTATACGTTCAAATGGTAGAAAGAATCTAATGGTTAAAAAAATCTAAGCCAAGAGGAATCTGACCCCAGGAGGGATTCAGAGTCTGTTCCATGTGTTAAGTGTTTTGCAACATGCTTGCAGATTCCCTAACTGCTTTGAGTCCCTGAAGACAGGCAGTGTCCTGTACATCTGCAGGTAGAGTCCCCTGGTTCACTCTGAAGAGCTGCTTGTCTTACAACCCTTATTCTTTAGCAAGGCTATTACCAGTGACAATTTTGCATTAGATTTCTTTTTTTTCTCCTTTTTTAATGTTCATTTATTGGTGCATTGTAATTATACATTTTGATATATGTCAGGGTATCAACATCATACATGCACACATTGCTCATTTAGCCCTCCCTCCAATCCCACCGTATTCCCTCCCCCTTCCCTCCCTTTCATGCTCCGGATAGTGATTGAGTCTTACAGGTTTGTGTATGTACATCATGTGCTATAGTGTGTTTCCCTCCACCCCCCTCCCAATGATTTCAATGACTACTTTCTAGATTCAAGTAATTTGCAATAGCATGACTTCATCTAATGCTATACCAGTTGAAATGTTTGAAGTTCTCTGCGTACTTTGACACCCCCTTCTTTATTTATAGTGGTTATATTCATAAGTAACCAATTAAATAATGTAATATTGCATATATTTGTATATTAATTTTTCCTAGTGCATAAAAATATTAATTTCATTGGAAGCATAGGTCAAAAAGCAATGTAAGTACGTTGTCTGAAGTATTTTATTTCAGTCTGGTGCGGTGGAGTATGCCTGTAATACCAGAATTTGGGAGTCTGAGACAGGAGGATCACAGGTTCAAGGCCAGCCTCGGCAACTTACAGAAACCCTTAGCAACTTAGTGAGATCCTGTTTCAAAATAAAAAATTAAAAGGGCTGGGAGTGTAGCTCAAATGTACAATATCCCTGGGTTTACTCTCCAATGCCACAAAAAAAGAAAAAATAAAACTAAAATATATGATTTAGCATTCTTAAAACATTATAATTATATAACATATGAGAGTGAAATTATAAAACTATAATACTTGTAATCAAACAATGTAATTATAATTACATAGTTATAATTATAAATTATAAACATTGTGATTTCTAAAATTATTATAAACTTCATCTTCACAAATTTAAATGAAACCAAATGATTTTTCTCCCAATTACTGACTCTATTAACTCTCAAGATGTTCTGAATCTACACATATTAACCTTTTCAGGGATTTATTTTTAATAGTGATCAGAGCTTCATAATGGAGTTAGTAAACATAAAATCTGAGAGCCCTCCTAAGGCCCTGAAATATATTAATTCACACCATACTCTACTCTGTGGTTAGATTAGACATGACCAGCAGGCCAGTTTCCTGAGTCATCCTGTCCGTTGCATGTGGTTCAGGGTTTAGGATGTAACTACTTTACATATATTTACATAAGAGTTCAAAATTAGCAATCTTAGCATAAGGTTCAGAGATGCCCAATAGCTGTGTAACCACAATTTTCATATTCCTGGTTCATCTCACTAGTCGAATTTTATTCCGTCAAGTTTCCAGGCCTGATTAAGGCATAATTATGACACTACCTTCTCTTCCCAGCCATTCCTTTCCAGCATTACAGGGCTCTTTGAAATGTGAGTCTGACTTGCATGTTGCTCCCCGTACACCCATCTTATTTACTCATTTGGAAGGCACCAATCCTAGTTCAATATTATTTCAGATCTTGATGTCTTTCCACACCTCAATCTCAAGACAGTTTTCCTGTTCAGTTGAGAGTGTGAACCGTCTCACCCACTGGGCTGAATAGTGGTAGCACAATGTTAGGTTAAATTAACATCTCATGAAAGGCCCTCTACTGGATAGGGACTTTGTTGTTCGAGGGCCTAAATAATAAGGAAAAGAGAAATAGGGACATTTCTCCCTTTCTTTTCCTCAAAATTTGTCTTTTCAGAACCAGAGAAACTCCTAAATCTATTCTATGAAGGAAGATTTGAATTACTGAGCCAGCGAGTTATATTTGATAGGATTCTATAAATCAGAAGCCTGTGCTGTATATGGCATTTCTCAGAATGCTCTTGATTCTTCTTTGGGGCAAAAGGTTGTAATGTGTTTTTTTGGAGGGGTATATTTTCTCAAGGCATTTATTTTATGGAGGGAGTGACCTAACCTACCCAAAGTTATATCACAGAGTCATTGCGACAATCTTCTTTTTTTCTTCTGTGGTACTGAGGATTGAACCCAGGGGCATTCTACCTCCAAGCTACACCCCCAGCCCTATTTTTTATTCTTTATTTTGAAACAGGGTCTCACTAAGTTGCGGAGGGCCTCACTAAGTAGCTGAGGCTGGCCGCAAACTCGGCTCCTCCTATCTCAGCCTGCGACAATCTTCTAAGAAAATATATACAAAATGTCTAACACAGTGCCAGACGTGTAAGAAGTCCCCAAAATAGAGATGCTGAATCATTAGATCTTACCCAAGGTTGGCCAGGCAAAGGTGTGCCTCATGATTAGTCTGTTTCCACTGAGACAAGCTTAGGGTGTCCAAGTTCTTTATCGTAGGAAGACTTGGGTATATGTCCCAAGCCTCAGATGAGATTGCAGATATGCATAGTACCTGAATTGCAGCTTTTGAACCTTGAAACAGAGGACCTAGCTAAGCTATGCTCAGATGTCTGACCTGCAGAATGTTTGAGATAGTAAATGTATGTCATTTTAGGCTGCTACATTTCTGGTAATTTGTTATGAATTTCTGGCAATTTATTATAACACATTGCCAAAACAGTGACTCTCCAGGATATCATTTCTGAATTATTTTAAACTATGTGTCATTCTAATGAGAAGTTTTCCTCCAAAGGGTCTAATACTATTTTTATGATTGCCTTCCTAACTATAGCTAAAACATGTCCACGGAACACCTCCATTATAATGGCACTGGTCTGCCGAGATGCTGTGCCTGCCTCTTTATTGTTCACAGGATATCTCTGGTGCATTTGATCATTACAATAACTGATCGCTTCTCGGCATATGTTAGAGAAACTGGAGAGCATTTGCTTTTGAAGCTTGGCACTGGGAATAAAAGAATGATGGGTATCAAAACACTCTCTCTCTCTCTCTCTCTCTCTCTCTCTCTCTGTCTGAATCTCTTTTTCCCCTCCCTCTTAGATCCAGATGAAATTGAAAATCCAAGAAGCCAAAAAAAAAAAAAATCAGTAAGAGACTCTTGACAGTTTGATTGACAGTTCCCACTGCAGGTGAATTCTACATTTCTACATGCATAAGTTGTCTGGGAGAGCAAGACTATAGATACCTGCTCTCAGGCAGACCTGGAGAAAAATGTTCTTGATGTTCTTACATTAACATCATGTTACTGATATAAATACTATTAAGCAGCCATTATGCTATTTTCATACATATTTTTAAAAAGTTTTTAGTGTAATATTTTGGTTAAAATAATTGATTTCAGAATCAACTGACATGAGCTGCAATGCTTCTCTCCATTGCTTGCCATATGCTTCTGTGTAAGTCAACTAATCTTGTGAAATATATACAAGAGCTACCATTGAGTGTAAGTGTGAAGATGAAATGCGATGACATGTTAACAAATGAGATAACATGTGTTATGCATTTAAAGGTAACCGACACATGGCTATTAATATTGTTAATGTATTAATATATTAACTTGTTAATGACAGCAAGTTTTAAAATAAGCTTATTAAAAAGCAGTAAGTACACATTACTTCACATTAGTAAATTCATTTAAACAAATATCAGACATTCATTAACTACCTACCTATTATATGCAGAATACTCTATAAGATAAGGTCAAAACTCTAGGCTACACAGAGAAATATTTCTCAATAATTCATCCTTTTTAAAGAAAAATGTTCTAGTGTACTTCTGTATTAATTTGAGTGATTTTTATTACACATACATACATACAACCTTGTTTAGTAGTAGAAAGTCTTATGAGATATATACAAGTGATAGATTTTTTTGATTCATTCATCCTACATGAACACGATAATAATAATTACCTTAACTGTTATGTGGTTTTACATGTCATCTCATTTAACTACCCAACATCCCTGGAGAATTTAACTATTATCCCCAACTCTTCAAGTTATTAAAAATATAGTGTGGAAAGGCTTAGAGGAAAAATCAGAGCTAGAGATATACATTGAAAACTGACAGTTGAGGAAAAGATCACAAACATGAAATTTCCAGAGATAAGAAAACTGACGCCTCCTCCCCTACGTGTCAGTAAGTATACACACTAGAGCCTAGTGGGAACTATTGTCTGTCTGACAATACTTATCACTACTTTGTATTTAAAATTAAGTCATCAGTCAGGCCTAGTTTTATTCATGATGAAATTAATAAGCTCCAGTGTTTAAACATTGCCAATTAAATCACAATGTGAAGACACTGATGTGGTCTACTGAATAGTTGGAACTCCTCATGCACACCCTCGTTAGGTCTTGCAGCACATGCTGCTAAGGTTTGAATATGCCCCCTGTAGTTCATATGTTGAAAATTTATCCCCAAATTCAGATGTAATTGGTATTTGGAGGTGGGGTTTTGAAGTAATTAGAATTAGATGAGATCATGGGCATGCAGGACCCATGATGCCATTATGGTATTATTAGCTTTATAAGAAGAGAAAGACAGACCCAAGCTAGCCCATCTGCTCTGTCTCTTTGTGCAATACCCTCTGACATATTATGATGCAGAAAGAAGCCCCTCACTAGATGCTGGTTCTTTGCTCTTGGACTTTCCAGCCTCCAGAACTGTGAGCTAAATAAACATCTATTTTTTAGCAATTACCCAGCCTGTGGTATTCAGTTATAGCAACAGAGAATGGACTAAGACACATGCCTAGGGGAAAAATTATCACTGTCGTGTTGACTGTTGTCCAGGACATTTGAATCCAGGTTTAGATGGTCTGTTCCTATCTATGTGGATTCAACAAAAACCCATTGCAGAAAGAACCAAGAAGAGAACTATTTATAGAAAGCAGGACACTCTTTTGGCTTCTGTCAATTTCAATATTCTTTTCATAGTTGTCCTACTAGGTTTGTAGTCTAGGGAAACATTATGAAATCTTCAAGATCAAGAAATACATGTTGATCTTTCCAGTAGGCCAATTATCTTTGCCAAACTAAACAGAAGTTCTCCGAAATGCTTTGCCACTTTGGAGTCCATGAGCACCATTTAAGTTTCCTCCTTCCTAAGGAAGAAAAGGGGGGAAATGGTATTAAGTGACTGTGAGTCATCAGTGTTTATAAAAGAGACCAACAATGCTCTTTCCCTCACTTCTCCCCATCAGTGTCCACACTGAGGTCATGGTGCCCAGCTAAAGGCTTCATTTTCCAGCTTTTCTTGCAGTGAGGTGTCTTCATATGTTTCAATTCTGGTTTGTGCAAAACCAGCACGAGTGACATTCAACTTCCAAGTCATGCTTTTAAGAGGAAGGAATGTACCTTCTCCCTCATATCTTCCCCTACCTGCCCAGTGGCTATAATGTAGATATGATGGCTAGAGCTAAATAAATAATTTTGAGACGCAATATGGAAATAGTCCACAAAGCTGTCCTTCCTGCTCTAGACTGTTTTCACCTGGGCTGCTACTTAAGATAGAAATAAACCATCTTGTTTATTGTTATTTTGGAACTCTCTAACAGCAACTGTACCTATAGTCTAGTTAATTTTTACCTGGATACTAGAATTTGGGTTGCCACAACAGAATCTCATATATGTGTCACAGGCTTAATAGTCAGGCAGTATGTAGAAGAGACACAGATAGTAGGAGCTGGAAAAGTTGATGGCCCTGCAACTTTGTTGGAAATATGTTTATGAAAATGTTGCCTTAGATGCCTTAGAAGGTAGAACACACATGGATATGGCCTGTGACTCTAGGAACATGAAAAAATCATAATGCTGCTGTGTATAGGCTATCCTTGAGGCTTTTAGCAAAACCTTTAGCTGGAAAGAGTACATTTGTGAGGCTAGATCGAAAAGACTACAACATTGAAGAAAGTTCTCTGCATGTAACCTGCCGTCTAAATGGATAAAGAGGTTAGTAATTTAGAAAAGTGTACCAATGAAAAAGTTAATGGCTTGTTCCAAAACTGAAACAGAATTAAGGAGGAGCTCTAGTCTAAAGCCTTATTAGGACCTGAAGCCTTAACTGCACCCCTAGACTGCTCTCAAGATCTCCTCACACGTGCTCTTTGCTAGCTGGAAAATCTAGTCTAGAAGCACCCACCGTACTCATTCTGTTCCCTTCCCAATTAGCTCTGTTGTTTCATGGCCTCACATAGGCCACCAATAAAATGGAACAGGCAAAGGTCTTCAGAGGTAAGAATTCTCACTAAAGAATATCTTTGGCTACTTACTTATGAAACCAGCAGGAAGCTAGTAGACTGGCAGCCTGCCAAGATGTTGAAGAAAATACACTGGCACAGAAACCACACATCTAGCATTAAAAAGCTTGTCAGTTCAACCTATGAAGCAACTCCTGGTCCTCCAAAGCTGTACATCTCCAAGAGCAACATATTCCCCAGTGTTTACTTAATGTTACTACATACGTAGGGCAGAGCCCAGGACCACAGAGCGCAATGCAGAAAGAATTCCTCAGAGAGCAGAACCCACCGTTTCTAAATGAGTCGACTGAAACTGCCAGCCAGGGAGGTTTTGCAATGAAATCCAGTGACTGGAATTTCCCATTCTTCCATATTTTGATGGAGCATTTTTTCTGTGGATATTCTGTCTTTTCTCTGCCATTTTTGTTAAGTTTATGTGTAGACGGGAGAGACAAATACTTCGTTTTTTTTTTTTTTTTGGTCATATCCCTAGACTATAGCAAGCTACATCTACCTAATGGCGAGGGCCACATATCACTCGAGACGCTAGACTTTAATTTTGATTCTGTAACTGAATGGGACTTTGGGATTAGCTCATTTAGAAAGGGACAGAATGTGCCAGACTACACATCATCCTCTCAATATCCATTCTCCTCTTCTTTCTTGGAAACAGAACTCTCAGTGAGAATATGGGGTAACAAGTAAAAAGTTGTACATCCAAAACTTTAGGCCAATGAGATTCAGTAGCATTTATCCTCCTAGATTTTGCTCTTAAAAGAAGAACTATATCTACCCCTCTCCTTTTTCTCTTCCTGCTCACTGAAATGCATCTGTGACAGGTGGAGCTGAAGGAACCATTTTGGTCCATGAGGAATCCACCCTATTTTAGGGACTATACAACCACAGTCAGGCTCACCAAGAACATTTGCAGGGTCTGGAATTAGAGTTCCGATGGAGGACCAAATACTGTAGGCACAAATACTTAAAAATTATACAGCCAAAAATCTATTATATAGAATATGTCCTAACCTCCTACCTTGACAAATATACCATCAAATAACCTTATATGCCAGGTTTGAGTATAAAATCCTTGGACTCCTTTGAGTAATGCCAGAACATAGTGGGGTCAGGAATATATAACCATCTAACTCTGTCTCCTGACCCATGACTGTTCCCACCTAAGTGTGGCTCCATGTTCACTTCAAGGGACCTCATGGCATATATATCTATCTTAGCTCACATGTCTAAGCTCCCACAAACAGCTCTCACTTTACCATCCCTGCCATGAGCCTAGGGGAACAGACCAGCAACACAATCCATTCTGGGGGAGAGCTATGCTGAGGCCCTGGAAAAAAAATTGGGGGCCATTTAAATAATATATTCCATGTGTTTGTGTTTGTGTGTGTGTGTGTGTGTGTGTATGTGTGTGTGTGTGTGTGTGTGTGTGTGTGTGTGTGTGTTGTTGGGGATTGAACCCAGGGGCATCCTACCTCTGAGCCACACCCCTAGCCCACTTTTTAAAAAGTTTTTGTTTTGAAACAGCATCTTGCTAGGTTGCTGAGAGTCTGACTACATTGCTGAGGCTGGCCTTGAACCTGCAACCTCCTATCTCAGCCTACCAAGTACTGGGATTACAAGCATGCACCACTATGCCCGGTATATATTCTGGATTTTGAGTCCCTATCACCTGGTCTACACTGTAAGGGAGGGAATGCAGGTTCCAAGTAGGCCCACGCCCTTAATCCTGAAGACTTCTTGCTCTGTGAAGAGTATGCAAATCTAGAAGTCAGAGCAGGGCCTTCAGATATAAGGCTAATGGTAGGGGCCACTCTTGCCCTAGTCCTAGGGTGGACATCACTGACACAGGAGACACAGGAGGCACCATGTCTGCTCTAGTATGCTTACTCTTTTTTTTTTTTTGATACTAGGATTGAATCCAGAGGCATTCTACTTCCGAAGTAGTACACCCCCAGCCCTTTTTATTTTTTATTTTGAAACAGGGTCTCATTAAGTTACTGAGGGTTTCACTAAATTGCTGAGTCTGGCCTCAAACCTGAGATCCTCTTTTCTCAGCCTCCCAAATACTGAGATTACAGGTGTGCACCACCTCACGCGGCTGGATGCTTACTATTAAATAATTCCATGAGTGACAGATTTTTTACATTGTTTATACCACTGCTATTTTGAGTCTTTGTTATGATAATAATAATCATCAAACCTATATCCAAACTATAATGCTAACTGTCTTTAGGCAATTGTTACTGAGATTTCATTGCCTTATGATATTCTATGAAGAAGGACCTGAATCTTTCCTCCACAACCTTCATCTGCCTTTTAATTTCACTCCTCCATCCAGCTTCTTACATGCATGGCTAATGTCAGCTGCATGGACTTTCTTCCTAGCCTCTGCCTCCAATGTCCTTTTCCTATTGGTAAGCCCTGAACATCACCATTAAAGTGATGGGGTTCTATTCAAGCTTGAGCTAAACAACAACAACAACAAAATCAACATTTTCCTTACGCCTGAAAACAGAGTAAGAAAACATAATCCTGGGTATTTCCTGTGGTTAGGATGGTTTTCTCACTTTTAAAACAATTTAAACACTTTGTTCCAAATATACATTTTTGGCATTTTTGTTTAGTCTATTTATGAACGAATAGATCAGTGTATATACCTAAACTTAACATGCTCCTCAGTATCCATATGTTTCCAATTTCAGGCATTGATCTTCATAGATGATGTGGATATTTTAGCCTCTCAAAATGTCATATGATTTAATTTAGTCATCCTTTGGGGAAATAAGTTGTATTTATTCATTTATACTTTCTCATCTAATGGCCACTGTAACCACATCTTGAAATTCTGAGAAAACTGTCTGTGAATGTTTATTAGTCCTAAAAGGATAAAATCTATGGCCTCTGACTTTCTGGATTTAGAAAAGGGTAGGGTATTGAGCTCTTTGGGTGGATCATATACTGTATCATGTTCTCTGTAAGAATTATTAGTCTATTTAATAACATAAACCTGAGGCAAATGCAACAGATGGGGAACTCAGATCACAAATTTGAGTCTATAAGAAACATAAATTTCTAATTTATTCATAACTAAACTTAATTTATACGTCAGGTCCCAGTTCTATGAAGTGAAGGCTACATAATCTCACTGGTATTAAGGGTGCCAACTTTAACTTTTCCCAGAGTTGGCATCTAAATACGGGAGTGCCCGAGTAAGGGACGGAGTGAGGACATCTGAGCTCAGTTTTCGTCTCACAGCCACTCTGATGTTGCGTAAGACAGCCACTCTCCAGCGCCAGACCAGTGCTGGCCAACATGGCAGCCAGTGACCACAGGTGGCTACTCAGTGCGTGAAATGTGGCTGATCAGAGCTGAAAGGGGCTGGGACTATGAAGCACACACTGGATTTCAAAGATTTAGTTCCAAAGAAGTCCTCATGTATGATATTTAGTTAATTACATTTTGAAATAATATTTGGGGTATGTTTGGTTAAAGAGAATATATTATTAATTTCATCTATTTATTTTTACTTTTGTTTTTTGAGGAACTGAGGATTGAACCCAGGGGCACTCTACCTCCAAGCTACACCCCCAGCCCTATTTTTTATTCTTTATTTTGAAACAGGGTCTCACTAAGTTGCGGAGGGCCTCACTAAGTAGCTGAGGCTGGCGGCGAACCTGCAATCCTCTTGTCTCAGCCTCCCAAGCACTGGAATTGCAAGTGTGCGCCACCACGCCCAGCTTATTTTTACTTTTTTATTACTAGAAATGTTAAGACTATACATATGTAGCATGCAGTATTTTTACTGGACATCACTGTTCTAGATCTGACTACTTCCTTCCTCCCAGTCACAAGGCTGTTCTGGTTAAGCAATGTCATCCTCATTGACATTACCCCCATTATTTTGCATATGAGTAGAAATAGTGAAGGAGTCCACTGAGTTTACACTGGCTCAATTGCCTGGTGTTGCTAATTCTCAGATACAAAGTTCTATAGGTAGTAATAAATCTATTTCATTTTGTCTAAAACTAAAATCATCATTTTCATCTAAGGATCATCTAGGAAGTTTTCTTCTCTGGGGCTCTGACAGACTCATGAATTTATTCTTGGACAGTTAGAACTGAAAATTCATGCTCTGTTCTTGATTTGCCAGGAAAATGTTAATTTGTGTCACAAATGAACCAAGATTTCTTGTGAATTAAAAAAAATGGGAGAGTTCTCTAAAGGGTATACAGAGGTGGTGATTTTTAAAATAAGATTTACTGCTATTTCAAAAGGAAAAATTATTCAAAATCCCTTAAGCAAGCATTTGTAGACCCTTGTAAAATACTTTAAATTGCTGGGACTACCTGTTTAAACAGGAAGCCAAAATCAAAGTTACCAAAGTCATGTTTGAGGAGGGCAAAATACTCCAACAGGATGGGAATCAGAGCAGAGGAGAAAATAGAACGAAGAGAGTGATTTAGCCATTCTTGTTTCTTAGGAGGAAAATCTTGGAAGTTTGGAAAGGATTTGGGGAAATATTTTGGTGTCTATCTTTTGTGTTAGAAGTTGAAAACGGAGGGGGGAAGAAGATAGAGGATGATGAGGAAGCAAAAATTTAAATGTTTCTCTCTGTGTCTTACTAAGGTTTGCAGAAATAAAGAAAAGGAATAGTTAAGGTTTTAGAACAAGCAGTGGATTGGAGCTGAGAACAGCAGAGACAAGAATACTTGAGCAGATGTACCACTTGTAGCCACCCAGTGAAGAAAATGTGATTGCCAGCCTAAACAGGCTGAGAAGCAGCATCTGCTGGGCAGGAAACAACATCAACTGCTGTTTTTTCAAAGCAGTTAAAGCCAGAGGGCTGGTATCGACAACCATCACGATCAAAGTAAGAAAAAGCCAAACTGGATATCTGATTTCCTGGGGGCAATCACAAACTAACATGTAGGAGAGAAACTCAAAGGTCCAAAAGTCAATGAAATACAGAAACAAAGCTAGGAGCAAAGGGTAAGTTAGCACAAAGCGATGTTCATTTGGCAAATAGAAAGTGAATGCTTGTTTTGTGCTGGGCAAAATGACAGGTGCCAGCAATCCATGGTGCAGTACATGGTGCTCGTCTTCACAGCATGTAAGGTCTAGCTGCAAAGGCAATAAATAAACAGAGCATTCCACACAGAGTGGTATGTCTTACGGAGCAATCAGCAAGGTACCTAACTCAGTTTGGGGAGACAGAGTGTATAACATCTAGATCATCTAGATAGTCTATAGGATGACTTTAATTCAGCAGGCAAGATGGTTAGGCAGGGAAGGGAAGGCAATGGAAGAGGCATGGGGAGAGCTGAGGAGAGCAGCATTAGGCCAAGGAATGCAAAGGCTTAGGTTCAAGAAAGATTGCAAAGAAATGCAAACAGTTTGAAAACATGAAGATTTGAATCATGCTGGAGGAATTTGGACTTATCCCGTATATCAGGGCTGTATATCAGATTAAGCTTCTAAAATCTAACAACAATGGGCAGTACAAAACTGGATTTAGCAGTCAAAGAGGAAAAGGCCATTTGTCAGCTCCACTGTTTAACAATACTTAAATGTAGATCATAGACTTGTAAGAGATGAGACAGAGCCCCAAAATAAGAGTAGGAAGCTCACCTAGGGCACTGATACAAGTAAGAGATGGTAGTGACCTGACCTAGGTTGGTGGCAATGGGGATGGAGAAAAGGGGATGGATTCTGATACAGAGACAAAATTAAGAGTTGGCTGCAAGATTCAAGAACTCGGGGTTTGGAGTTGGGCAAGGGACTGAGGTTCCAGAACTTTTTCCTGTAAATAGGGGAAAAACTCATCTTAGTCCCATATTCTAGGGAGCTGTGTGGGTTGACTACTGTATAAAAGCGAAGTCCATGAGAACTCCCAGTTCTCTGAACAAAGCTGCCCTAGGTACGGAGGAAACATCAGAGGAAGGTGGGGCTCCTCTGTTCTCATTTGTGACGAGAATCTCTAAGAGATGAATGACAAAGGAGCAATAATAAATATAGTCCACTCAAAGGCAAACTAGATCCCAGCCCAGCTGGAGGTGAAGCCACAGAGAAACTGTCCCTTGAAAAGGAACTGTATGTCAAATCATTGTGTAATATAAAGGCTACTTATATATTTCGAGGGCTGTATTTCAGATTAAGCTTGTTAAATCTAGTAATGATGGGTAGTACAAATCTGAATTTAGCAATCAAAGAGGAAAAGGCCACTTGTCAGTTCCAGCACCTGGATCTGAATGGGTCCCAGCACACTTTATGAATAACAAACATGAAGCCACCATCTTGGAAATCGCCAATTTGCCAGCAGCAAACTAATCTTAAACAATAGTGTCCTGTCAAGATTTTCCATCTGAGATTATGATTTTCCCTTTAATTTTGTAAGATAAAAATCTAAAGAGTTTTTTTCTAATGATATTTTACTTTATACTATAAAATATCTACGGATTTTTCCTCTAATAATGAAATATCACATCAATATGATATTCATTATCGCATTTAAAGCTGTCGGCTTTCTACTTTACATATAAATATATCTAAGAATGTTGGAATGGAACAACCTTACAGATTTTGGAAAGCATCAGTGGAAAAGAACAAGTTGGTTTGGGAGCTATTTGGCACCATTCAGTAATACTAATAAACCACATAAAAATTGAGAAGCTAATGTTAATAGTGATTTTTAAATTGAAAATTACATTTTGATATTTGATATATTTAAAACAACTGAATTTGTTCTCTCAGAGTACATTTGGCATGTAATCCAATCTATCCTTCTGTAAAATATTGTTTTTTCCCTCTCTAGAGTCTTACCCTTCCAGGATAAATTTATAAATTTTTACTTTCTACTCTTAAGATCAATACAAACAATTCATATTCAATCAAATAGTTTCATATGCGTATCAAAATTCAGATTTATTTTCTATATTAAGTACACATTGAACTGTTTACAGGATACAATCTACAGGATATCCCCCCCCCCATGCACACACACCCTAGAATTAACCATAAATCTTGATGGAAGTTCCAAAACCAAAACTATTTGGATGAAGTATAAGAAGTTAACTCTGTTTACATATTTTTATATGTGAAGTCATCATTTCATAAGTTACAATTTTTCATGTTCTTTTAAGGCTGTCTCATGGGAGTATAACCAATCAAAGCTCTAAAGGAAACCTCATAAACTGTCTATGGAGAAGACTATGATCTAAATCCTTAAAATGATATGTAGGAACAAAAGTACCTTCCAGAAGGACTCTGAGCACACAGCCAGGGACAAAAGGGGTGGATCATGAACACTATGGAGGGACATAAGCCCCTCTCGTGTTATTGCTAGCTAACAATGCTCACAGGGGCACTGAAAAGTTCACTGCTCAATGCTAAATAATGAGGTTCAACTTTGAAATTAAGTGACCAGTCAGGACCAATCAGACAGAGGACAAGATAGATCCAAGCATTTTTAAAATTTATGTATTTATTTATTTTGGTACTGGTGATTGAACCCAGGGACATGCTATCTCTAAGCTACATC
The DNA here is from genome assembly GCA_004027185.1 of Glis glis. Taxonomy (NCBI): domain Eukaryota; kingdom Metazoa; phylum Chordata; class Mammalia; order Rodentia; family Gliridae; genus Glis; species Glis glis. The sequence continues at coordinate 67,563 of PVJS01002014.1, forward strand.
CCCAGCTCTTAATTTTTTTTCTCTTGAAACAGGGTCTCACTAAGTTGCTAAGGCTGGCTTTGAACCTGTGACTCTCCTGTCTCAGCCTCCCAAGTACTAGGATTACAGGTATGAATTCTAAGCACTTTGAGTTTAGGCTTTTCATATTTAGAAGAAACTTTTATATCAGTAAGGCAATATGAACTTGATGGTTATAAAATGACACTGCTTTTGAAAGAGCAAATATTCACTATGATGCAGATGCACTGAGAAAAGAAAGCGGAGGCAAAGGACTCCATGGGGCAAGGGAAGAGAGGACTGGTTGTCCAAACCAATCCTTCATTTATCCAGCTGCCCGAGTTCGAAAGTTCTAACACTACGAGAAACTGGGGAGAAAAGTGCAGCCAAAAATTTGGAAACACAGGCCAGTTGGGAGAAAACTGAGAATGGGCAAGAAGTACACTGGAGGAAACTCACTTGGCAGTAAGCTCGCTCTTGCAGGGGCAGCCAAATAGCTGAATGTACAAAGGCCAAATGGCTTAGCCAAGCCAAAAGTGATACAGGCAAATGTTAGCACTGAGAAAAGGAATGTACTGGGTAAGCTAGAGCATTGGGCATCCCAACAGCAACTTAGGAAATTAGAAAACTTAGAAAAAATTAGAATATTCGAATACTTAGAAAATTAGGCAGAGGAGAATCAAATCACAATAGGTTCTGAACTGGTTTCAGGGGTAGAATGTAACCTTCTAGGAGAAGGGACTGAGAGTGTTTGGCTGGGGTATCACAAAATAGCCAAACCAGGGTTTTGGAAAGAACCCTAATAATAGAGAAAATTAGAGTCAGGAAATAAAGGGAAAGGAGTTGGGGAAATTGGGGTACAGTCCTGGTTTTATGGAATGGAAAGAGAAATTCTGATATTCATAAGCATGCATGCCTTAACTAACTATACCATAGGCAATACAAGGAGATAAAAACAAAGTTAATACTAAGTCTTGCACGATTCTCTCATCTCTTCTCCCTCTCCATCATATTCTCCCTGCAATTGCCAATCCCTATGAAGTCGACCTCTGACACAACTCTCAAAAACATCTCCTCTTTCCCGTGCCTCACTATTGATCTTCCAGTTGTCATTCATAATTTTTTCTTAGCCACAGACCTTTTCCCATTCAGTCAAGTTTTGCATACTGATCCTCAGGTTACTTTTCAAAACCACATAGCGGACCATATTTCCTTCCCTGGATCAAAAACCTTCAACAGTTTCCCATTGGTATGTATCAACATTATTTTCCAGCCAACTAAGAAGACAGATAAAATTTAAATACATGACGCAAAATTCTGTGAAGATATCCTGATCTTGAAAATTCAAAAAACATATTTTGCAGGGAAGTAAAACAAATTTTGTAGATTATTATTGTTTTGTCTTGGTAGGTCTGGAGACTCTTGAACATACAAAAAAAAAAGCATTGTATAAGTATTTGAGTAATAGGTGAGGTTGCTAATAACTCCCTTACATATCCATTCAAGAAATGCCTTTTAATATCTACTGTGCGATACAGTGGAGAACCCACAGACAATCCCCATACTTAAGGAACTTATAGTCTTGTTGAGACACATATTGACATATTGAACAAATAATTAGTTAATATAATTATTAACATCATAGCTGTTAAAAGTACTATGAAAGAGAAGCAAAGTATGACATCTTATTGTACTACCTAAAAGAAAACATAATCTCTCTTTCTTTCTTTCCTCTTCCTCCTCCTCCTTCTCCTCCTCTCCCTCTCTCGGGAAAATTCACTTGATAACATGATATTAACCGAGATTTAAAGGATGTGTAGGACTCAGTCCTGGCAGATGAAGAACTTTGGTAAAGGTTCCCAAGGAGTTTGGGATTTAGACAAGTGTGGTCACAGCCTACTAAGTAAGAAGATGAATGATTTAAAATGTAAAATAGAGAGGCAGAAAGGTTTCTGAAGTGTCTTATGAACTAAGAGAAGGATCAAGTTTGGAGACTGATTGGGGAATGGGGAGACATCCTATACCTAAGTTCAGTTTAGGGCATGTTCAGTTTCAGAAGGCCCTGAGACATTCAAGTGGAGATGTTAGGTAGGACTGGACCTCAGAAGAGATTCAAAATTCAGTTTAGAGATAGATACTTAATTTCTTTTTTTAACCTTTTTTTTAACTTTTTATGTTCATTTATTGGTGCATTGTAAATTGTAATTATACATTTTGATATATGTCAGGGTATGAACATCATAAGAACCTAGATGGGGTTTAAAGTAATCTTAGATAAAAATCACTTAGGAAATGAACACGATTAGAGATTAAGAGACAATAACTGAGTCATAAAGAACTCTAACAAAAGATGAAGAAAGAAGAACTGAAAAATGAAAGTGCTAGAAGATATGTCATAGAAGCCAAGGAAAGTCCATGATTCCAGAAGCAGTGAGGAGTTTACTGGGTCACAGTAAGGGATGGTCAAATGGAAGACAGACTATAATGTACACATTGAACATATAATCTCTCAAACTGTTACTCAAAACTTCACTGTAAGGTTAAAAATGAACAAGAAAGAAAATCCAACTAACCTCCTTCTCCTCAGGGACTACAAGGAAAATGCCTGGGGGCTGAAAAGAAGTAGAAAATTTTAAAAATGCATCCAGGAAAAAAATGTAAAAGTAAACTGACCCTTAAGAAAGGGAACCACTTCCTAAGTTATACAAAATATTACATACTTGGCAATAAAAATATTTATAGGGATTCTTTGAAGCCTATCACAAAGATGCATTCCTCCAGAAAGGGTTTGGGCTCTCTTCTAGCTAGAGCCTGGTACACCAAAATTTCATAGTAAAACTATGACTTGTGGGTTTGTTTTTTTCTATTTGACCATTCAGTATTAAAAGTACTTTCAAAGA